>JWZX01002075.1:0-13127 GCA_001275005.1 Chrysochromulina tobinii | reverse complement strand
ACATATTGTCATGTTCTGTGGGCCTTTGTGATATAATATATATTCTGGCATCTCATTCATAGCGGAGGCAGCGGTGCGGACGGCTCTGTGGGATTCTACCGGCACCGAATTGTCGCCTCCCCCGTCGCTTGAACGAATCGAATGTAGGGGAACGAGCTTGCAGCTTCGCGATGCCATTAGGCACAGAGGCCTATCAGTACAGGCGCCAGCAGGACCAGCAGGTGCAGGCATTTTCAGGCAAAAACGTGCAGGAGAAGCTCGCAAGGGCGCGCGCGGCCAGGGCGGCGGGCGGGGTTCGCGGTCGCTCGAGCGTATACATGGAGATGTTCCACAGCCAGTCCTTGACGCCAGAAGGTCCACATCTTCCGCCGGTGGCATCCGTGAGTGCAAATACTTACGGTACTCGCCTCTCAATCATGGCTGATTACGGGCACGAGGTCTGCAAGAGCAAGAGCATCGCGGAGAGGTTCACAATGGCAGTCCAAGAGGAAGCTAGACAAAGGGCGGCGACGGAAGCAGCCGCCAAGCGAGCCAAGCGAGACTGGGTGGTGGCGGCGGAGGCTCCGCTCTATGCCAATCGGTCTGAGGCAGCACTCCTGGCAAAGGCTGTTAGGGACCTAGAGGAGCTCACAGCGGCGAACGCGTGGGCGGCCGAGCACGAGGCGCCTGCGGTCGTCGAGGAGGTCATCGCAGATGCCGAGCGGATGTGTGCACAATGGGAGGCCGCGGAGCGCGCAGAGGCGGCTGCGGCAGCCGCAGCCATGGAGGCAGAGCGGCTGGCGGCAGAGAAGGTTGAGGTGGAGCGCATCGCTGCCGAGAAGGTGGAGGCAGAGCGGTTGGCGGCGGAGGTAGCCGCAGCGGCGGAAAAAGCGCGGCTTGCGGAGGCGGCACTTCTGGCAAAAGAGCGGCTTGCGGCTTTTAGGGCGGAGGCGGAGCGCACTGCTGCGGAAAAGGCGGAGGCTGAGCGGTTGGCGGCTGAGGCGGCCGCAGTAGTTGTGGCGGAAAGGTTGCGCCTGAGGCTGGCATTGGAACGGCTTGAAACAGAACGGTTGGAGTTGAAACAGTTGGAGGCTGGAGCAGCAGCAGAGGCTGAGGCTGAGAGGGTGCGGCTGCGGGTCGCTTTGGAGCGGTTGGAGGTGGAAAGGCGGGAAGCCAAGGCTGAGGCAGTCGCGGCTGCTGAGGCTGAGAGGGTGCGGCTGCGGGTCGCTTTGGAGCGGTTGGAGGTGGAAAGGCGGGAAGCCAAGGCTGAGGCAGTCGCGGCTGCTGAGGCTGAGAGGGTGCGGCTGCGGGTCGCTTTGGAGCGGTTGGAGGTGGAAAGGCGGGAGGCCAAACGATTGCAGGCCGCACGCGAGGCCGAAGCGCTTCCATTGAGTACGGAGGTGGGTAGCGCCGTGATCGGCGAGGCGCTACGTGCGGTGGAGGCACTCGCTGAGACAGCTACCGTGGCAACTACTGCTGCAACGAACGAGGCAAGTTCTCAGGGCTCGAATCTCGATGATCTGGCGTTTGAGCATCTGGCCGTACAGAGTCGTGTGGCTTTTGAGGGCAAGCTACTCAGGGATGTGAAACGGCGCCTCGCTGCTTCGAAACCGAACGCGCTTCCAGGGTGCCTTCCAAGGTGCCTCCAGAGCTTCGGCATTCGCTGCTTCGGCGAGTCCCAAGTCGGTGGTCCGATGGCGCCCATAACGGCGTCCGATCGGCGCAGGTTGGAGGGGAAAGGGAGGGCGGAGATTGACGCGGAGATTGACAGCAGCCTCTCGCGAGACCTGAAGGCCAATACGCTCAAGGCGGCGGCTGGCACGGTTTCAACTACCACTGCAGCAATTGTGTCGACTGTCGAGGCAAGTACTGAGGGCTCGAATCTCAAGGATCTGGCGGTACAGAGACGAGAGGCTCTCGATCTCGCACCTCCGCTCGATTTGGCACCTCCGCTCGATCAGGCAGGCTCATCGCTCAGCGCTCCACCCGACATGCCGCTTGGGCTTGAAGAGGTGGCCCTCGAACAGGCGCCCACCACCTCACTGTGCGCAGAAGCCGGCGGCGCTCCGTCGGAAGGTGCTCATGATGGCGCTCCGTCGGAAGGTGCTCATGATGGCGCTCCGTCGGCAGGTGCTCATGATGGCGCTCCGTCGGAAGGCGCTCTTGATGGCGCTCCGTCGGAAGGTGCTCATGATGGCGCTCCGTCGGCAGGTGCTCATGACGGCGCTCCGTCGGCAGGTCGCGGCGCCTTGCCGCCCGGCTGGTTTGCTGCTGACGCGGGCGGCGTCACGTACTACTACACAGCCAGCGGCCAGCGGCAGTGGGAGCGGCCCACATCCCCTGCGCCTGATGAGGGAGGCAATCAGAGGTCATTAGAGCGGCCCACATCCCCTGCGCCTGCCGTGGGGCCGCCGCCGCAGGCCCCTGGGGCTGAGCCCACAGCCGAGGCATGCGAGGAGGAGTCCGCCGCCGCCGCCGTCGCGGCCCAGATGCGTGCAGATGCGGAGCGACGTGCAGAGCGAGCGCGCATGCGTTCGCCCAAGCGACCAACGCCACCAGTCTCGCCCGTCTCTGAGGCTTCGCAGCCCATGGACGTCACCTTTCCGAAGAGCCACGAACCCCTTCTCACCACGGCGCGACGCGATCCGACCTCAGCGACCTCAGCGACGCAGGCCGCTCCGTCAACGCTCATCCGGCTACCTGACTTGAAAGCCCTGATGCCGTTGCATCCCCCCACGGCGCCATTGGTCTCCGTGCGGTTTCGCCCCGACGATGCACACCGCCCCCCGGTCCGCTCGCCCAGGACGGCGCTCCTGTTGGAGGAGCCGAAAGGCGCCGCTTCGAGGCGCCTCCTTGACGGTGAGCAGCGGGCGCTGGTAGCCGAGCAGAGCGCAGTGCGGCTGCAGAGCCGCGTACGTGGCGTGCAGGCACGCAAGCTCTCTCCCCTCGTGGCCCGCAAACGGGCGCTGGCAGCTATCGACGCCGACGGCGACGACATCGACAGTGACTTTTCAAAAGCGTTGGCAGCCATCGACGCCGACGCCGACGACAGCGACAGCGACTTGTCGAGCTCAACGTCGAACAGCGGGTCTGAGCTGCGCTGTGACTATAAGCAAGTCTCCGACCCTGAGCCGTCGTCAACGTCGAGCGCGTACCTGTGATAACCTCAGGGACAGGGTGTAATTTTTACAACCTTGGCATGAGTCTCTAGGATCGTAGCTATGGTGTTCACACTCATGTATTTAGCGAAGAAGGGGAAAAGTAACCCAGCCCCTTGGGTCGTGTAGGGTTGGCTCGTGCTGGTAGACTTTCGGTAATTCATTTCCCAAAGACGCCGCTCACAGAGCACACCCGTGACTTCCCACCTGAAAACATGCCTCGAAGAAATCGTCGGCCGCGGCGACGCGGCGGCGGGCGCGGACGCATCGACTAAAATGTCCTCGTTCCTCAAGGTCGTGTGCTACCTCGTCGCGCTATACGCGTGGTGGACGCTCTGCTCGACCTATTTTGAGCCGGAGCCAGTCGTCAAGCCCTATCTTGCGCCGCTCAAGCCATCCGTTCCGTTGGCCGAGGGCATTGCCCACCCCTCGGACGAAAAGCATGCCAATGCCGACCAAGTGGCCGACGAGCTCGGCCTCTTGGACGCTAAACCTGTCGTCGCTGCCGCCACCACCACCACCACTACCACCGCCGCCAGCGCCGCCGCCGGCGCTGCCACCGCAGCTAGCGCTGCCGCTCACAAGGCCGATCCGAAATGCCCCAACCGGCGGCCGTACCACACGCTGCTCACCGCCCAAGGGACCATCTACAACCAGTGGCAGGCGCGCATCATGTACTTTCACTGGCAGAAGCAGCGTGCGGCCGACGGCCCTTGCAGCGACATGGCCGCATTCACGCGGCTCTGTCCGTCCAAGGATGGGGAGTCTGATGGCGTCGAGAAGTACATCCCGACCATCTTCGTCGCGCAGCTCACGCCCGCGGTGCTTGCCAAGTACGGCCACTTTGGCGTGCTCAACCGGCCGCACTCGGTCATGGAGTTCTTTCGGAACCCGGAGCTGCGCGCGCGCGTGACCGAGGAGTATGTGATGCTCGCCGAGACTGACCACGTGCTGATGAAGCCGCTGCCCAACCTGGCGAGTGAAGGGGTGGCCGCCGCGCATGCCTTCGGCTACATGCATGCCGGCCCGCACCATGCCAAGGTCATCGATCTCGTCAACCCGCAGGGCGATTGCACCTGGCGCGATCTGCAGCCGGTGGGCCCATCACCTCTGATCATCAAGCTCACCGACCTCGAGAAGCTGACGCCGCGCTGGCTCAACTACTCGTACGAGCTGCGCGCCGACCCGATGCCCGCGCGCCTCATCCAGGACTGGGTGCTCGAGATGTGGGGATACTCCATCGCCGCCGCCTCCCTCGGTGTGCGCCATAAGATCATCGACGGCTTCCAAATTGAGCCCAATGCATACGCGCGCACGTCGGACGACTTCAATAAAAAGTACTACATCTTCCACTATACGTACGGGATCGAGTACAGGCTCGACGGCCAGCCGCAGGGCTTCAACACCATCGGCGAGTGGTCCATGGACAAGCGTCACTACGGTGGTGCCTACCCGCCACCGGACCTTGACCCGCCACCAGAGGGTGCCAACCCATCCAGCCGGTGGCTCCACAACGCGTGGAACTCGGCGATTCAGGCGGCGGGCGCGACATGGCCCGACACGAACGCCATGGGCACCATCGGCTGGCGTCGCGAGTCGATCTCGTCGAGCGAGATCTCGCGCTCCAAGCTCGCCAAAGCCGTGCGTGGCACGGAATGGCTTTGGTCTGGCATCAAGTCGCTGATCTTCAATGACGCGGGTGAGCACTGGACGATCTTCTAATGGTTGTATGGCACGGATGTGGCACTGCCTCTCTGACCAATGCACTCGCATGCGCAGCAGCTCCTCATCATGCGAGCGCCCTGGCTTACGCGCTCTGCATGCACGCGCGCATTGCTCTGCTCGCAGGAGTCCTCAAGACGCCGTGGGGCGAGGGTAAGTGGGGGATCGCTCCTAAACCGAAGGGCTTGCCCTGGTGTGCGCCGCCAAATGAGTGCCTGTTCGTCGACTTCTCGGGCGCGGCGCATCACGTGTGGTTCGATGCAGACCTCTCCAAATTCACCTCGGTGCGAGTAGGCGACGGCGAGATCGTCAACGGCACACGCATACGGCATTGAGTGCGCCGGGGATGCGAGTCAAAATTGTGTGGGAGTCGCACGGTCCCACGACGGTCAGTGCATACTACCGGTGTACGGTGTCTGAGAGCTGAGTGTACCATTCTCAGATTTGTTTTCCTCATTCGCCGCGCGGATTCAAGAGGCGCGGATCTGAACGGGTACGAGGCGATTGCTCAGCGCATTTCAGCGCATACGTGATACGATACGCTTAGGGTTATAGGAGCTCCTATTAGGCCTTAGCGTGTGTCATGGCGTTTGTGCATGGGCGATCGCTTTGTCCCGGATTCTCAGCTGTGTCCGGTCACGTGCATGCCCTCCGCATGCGCTAGCGTCTCTTTTTCCTGAATTTTGTGTGGTTCGAATCTGTCACAGAACGCCGTTCCTCGTCTAAGCCGCATGCATTCGAACTTACGTCCAGGAGAAGAAACGGATTCTTTTGACACGACCGGCACAGGCACGGACGCGTCATGCAAGCAAGGGTCGAAGACACGGTTGTGCGCCGAGGGCACTTCGAAACCTCGGCGCACGACGCGCGCAACCTCGTGCGCAGCCGGGCCAAGGTATTCGAGAGCGCCGACAAGGATCTCAACGGCGTTCTGAGCTTCGAAGAGTTTGTGCACACGCTGCCCAAGAAATTCGTCAGCCGCCGGAGCGGCGAGGAGCTCAAGAGGCTGTTCGATATCACAGACGTCAATGGCGACGGTCGTGTCTCTAAGCAGGAGTTCTTCATGTCGACCTTGAGCTTGTCGTCCAAAATGACTGGCTCTGGTCTCGAAGCTGTCTTCAGGAAGTATGACAGAACCAAAGACACGGCGCTGGACATTCTCGAGTTCCGTTGCATGTGCGATGACATGGGCTTTGGCGACATTGCCGACAGCCTGGCGTCGGAGCTACCCAGGGACGAAAATGGCAACCTTCAAACTCAGGCGCTCATGGACACGATCATGCGCAGCACCTCTGAGACTGCCATGGGCATGGGCATGTCGGAGCTCATGAAGAGCTTCGTCGTTGCGCTCAGCGTCGAAGCGAACAATCCGGTTAGCACCGGGTCGGGTGAAAAAAGGATCGACACAACGCGCTTCAGCTTCACCGGCCATGAGCCGGAGATCGCTCGGTCCAACCTGACAGCGATGCTTCTGAAGCACAATGTGAGCCTGGCGACGATACTGCGGCAGTCCGACCAGAACGATGACAATACCATCTCCATTCAAGAGTTCGTGCACGCGTTCGAGATGACTCTCGGATTTCGAGGGCCCAAATTCGTCGCGTATGAGATCTTTGACCAGATCGACGCCGACCAATCCGGAAGCATCGCGATGGATGAGGTGAGCGCCTGGCTTCGCGGCGAGCTGCCAGAGGTGGCCAAGCGCCGAAACGCGATGATGAGCATGACCTTCAAGGACGTGCAACAGGCGCGAACTCAAAAGGAGGCGGCCGCAGCTTCGGCAGCACCCGTTGCTGCTGCTATCATTCCAACAGATGCGAACGAACCAGCTGGGGTCGCCCAAGGCAGCGGCCGAGGCCGCAACCGAGGCCAAAGAAAAGGCAAAGGTCGCACGAGCGGAAGCGAGGACAAGGCTTTTGATACTGCTGCGACGTTCACTGATCCGTCCTGGATGACCTGGGACGCCGAGTCCTTGCGCGAGCACATCCGGTGGTCTTTGGTCGAACGAGGGCTCAACGCGTCCGACTGGCTACAGGCTTGGGACTCTGAGAGCGATGGGATGCTTTCGAAGGCCGAGTTCATGAACAACATGAAGAACTTTGTCGGGGACGAGGAGCTTTGGTATGGGCAGATGAAAGATGTGATGCTGCAGGCGTTTGAGAAGATTGACCGCGACCGCGGTGGGATGATCTCCATCGGCGAGCTTCAGCTGTGGCTCGATAAGGTGGACATGCCCGGCAAGACAATCATCGATCGAAGACCAATTCGACTGCGTTCGTTGCCGACTCGGCGGCCGGCGCCGACTCCTTCACCAGACGAGCCCATTGCCAGTCTCCAACGCCGAATCCACCCCAATTCTCACACCTCTCACACGAGTCCATCCTCAAGCCCACCCAAGCGTGAGTCGAAGCGTGAGCTCATCTACCGCCCGCGTTTCTATGCGCATGAGCGGCCACGAGAGAGCTCCCCTGCGCGCAAGCCGCAATCGGTCGAGAGTCGGACGTCGGCATGGTTGTCTGTGGAGCTCCAGCTGCGGGCGGCACGCGCGCGGAGTGGGCGACCTCCGCCTGGTTGGCGAGAGCTTGACGGTGCTCCGCTGGATGCTCCACGCTCCCCACGACAGAGCGACTCGGTGGCTCAAAGCTTATACTTCCAACACGCTGAAAACTATCTGCTGAGGCCAGACCAAAGCTCACCGGTTCGGGACGCGGGCGACGCGCTCTCGTATCGTCGCCAGCAACTCCTATCACCGCCGCCGGTGACGGAGACCGCTCAGCATCGCTCGCCTGACAGCCCACCCTCCTCTACGCGCGCGGCGGCCCGCTCCATGCGCCCAGCACCTAGTTTGCCGAGCTCGCCCTGCACTTGGCAGATCGGCTCGGCTCGAGCAGCTGCCCGAACAGTGGTGTTACACGCTTCTGGCTGTTCGCAAGCTATTTCTGGCACTGGCGCAGCTAGAAGCGTCTGGCACCGCAGGGTAGCCTCGACAGCACGGTGGCACAAGGATTTGCACGGCAACCTTCTTCGTCGTCCTTCTGCCTCTGGTGGCGCACACCTACCACGGACCTACCTGCGCTCGGCGGCGTGTGCACACCTGCGTCCATCGGAGGTCCCGCTATAGGATCCTGACGGGAAATGGCAGCCGACGCGACAAATGCAACCACTATGCAACCTACCACGTGCCACAGCCACTACGGCGTACATCGTGTTAAGAAGAAAATTTAAGATTTGCATGCGCATGCAGTTCCGGAAAAGAGCTAGGTTCGACTCGGGTAAAACGTGTCCCATCGCCAGCGACTGTGAATGGGGAATGGTGTGAAAATGGCGATGTCAGACCGACCATTAGCGTCGCTCGGCATCCTTTCGTCTGCTGTGTACGGTTATCGACGGAATGCATCACGCCTAACCTGGATGCGTTACTCCGCAATCAAGGACGGCACGATCATCGTGCGCTTCGTCATCGCGTTCAACGGCACCGATACGCAGGTTCGTGAGGTCGGAGATGAACTGTGGATGCCGACACGCGGAACGCTGGAACGTTCGACCAGTCCTCTATATACGACGTATGCCTGGCTCCGGTACGCCACGCAAACAGCACCGCACAACTTGGCTGGGGCTCTCATCAAATGTGATGACGATGCATTCGTGGTCATTCCGGAGCTTGTGTTGCAACTTCGGCTCATGCCATTCGTCCAGGATCCCGAAGCGATGACGTATTTTGGACGGTTCTTTTGGACCGCGTACGACGCAGCGCAGTACACTCACATCGCCAGCACATTTAGCCCTTCAGAAGCCTCCTATCACCGGTGGTCGATGGAATGTGCACCGGCGCGCCGTCGAAATTGTACTGGGCCCTTTCCCTTTGCCACTGGATCGCTCCAAGGCCTCTCGCAAGCGCTCGCGCGTTCCCTCGCCTCAAGTGAGCTCGCGATCGAGCACGTGCGCGCAGTCAGACTGGCGAACTTGGCGCATCGGAAGACGCCCGTGTATGAGGACGCGTGGATGGGGTTTGCCCTCGTCGGTCTGCTGCCGCCGAATGCTTCGCGCACAATCGTCGCCATCGGCATGCCAGTGAACTCCTTTTTCGACAGCTACGGGTTCGAGATGAATAATTTCTCGATGGTCGTGCATTGGAAGGGCGGCAAGTGGGCATCGCTGCTGCTGGCGCGTATGCGTGCAGCACGCGCGTACGTGCACATGCACCGCTGTGAATCGAATACAAGTCTTCGGTGCGGCGATATCTGCCACGCAACGGGCTGGGCAGCCAGCTATCCAAGGGGCTGCCGTGCTGGTCACTGCTCGCCCGGCCGGCCGTGGATGTGGTGCGCCCTCCATGTGGGCAACGATACTTGCGCGAATGTGCACAGGGAGAAGATCTCGCTCGCCGAGACTTGGCGCTTGGGTGGAGCTGAGCCTGTGGGATTCCGATAAGGGTGAGAATAAATTAGATAACTTAGACCAAAATCTAGGTCCTCGCTGCTCAATCCCGGAGACTCACTCTTTCGCACGACAACATCGGCGCCCCCCGCTCTCGCGGCAGCGGGCGAATTCTCCACAGGGAGATGTACCGGTACTTGTATTGACCGAGAGAGCCGGGCAGCGGAGGCGGGTCACGTGGGGTTTCCTATCATTTTTGGGGGTAGTTTCCTATCGGATACGTATCCTGATGTATTCTGATGTATCCTCCATGTATCTTGATCGTATCTTGACGTTTCCCGTACATGTGCATCAAGATACATCGAGATACATCAGGATACAACTGTATCTGTGACTTTGGCATCTTTGGAAATGTATCTTAACAAGGGATATGTATCCTTCTTTAAGATACATTTAGGATACATTTAGGATACATTTAGGATACAATGTATCTTAACCCTCAGATACATGGCACACAAGATACACTCACGATACATGTCGGATACATAGGGATACATTTGAGGATACGTATCTCGAGCCCTACTTGTTGCTGCGCTTGGACACGCGCTTGGGCGGCGACGGCTTGGGCGCGTCCTTAGCTGCCTTAGGTACCTTGGCAGGTGCCTTAGCATCCTTGCCTCCCTTCTTTGGCTTCTTGGCTGGGGGCTCAGATGCTTCTTCTTCTCCTTTCTCCTCGACTTCATCGCCGGCGCCCTCGTCGGCGCTGTCCTTGTCCTCCTCATTCTCCTGCTCCTCATCTTGCTCCTCGGTGTCGGAGGGCAGGAAGCCCTTCTGGTAGAAGTAGCCGGTGGAGTGCGCGAAGATGCGGTAGTGCTTGCCATCCTTGGACACGCGCTTCCACACGCACTCCTCCCCCTTGTATTTCTGCTTACCGCCACGGGAGTTGACGCCAGAAGTGCCGTATTTGCCCTCGCCGAAGACCTCGGGGAGCAGCCCCGCCGCCTCTTCCATGTCGCCGGCGTCCCTCTTCGCCGAATCTACCCAGATGAAGTTCTGCTTGGTCTGCTTCGCAGAAGACGACCCCCCCTGCATGCTGACAGTCATGCTGCCCATCTTCATCAGGGCCTTGTACTTCTTGTTGATGCTTGCCATCCTGTCCTTGTACTCCTTGCTGTTCTCGTCCCAGCCACACGCCTCAGCGAGCGCCTTCAGGTCCATGACTTCGGCGAGCTCCTGCGCAACCACGGAGGGAGTGGAGGCCATGGAATCGCGTGTATCTCGCGCCAAACTTGTCATAGCGCCGACGGATCCTGAACAAAAAGTTTCTGTATCTCTGTGCGCGCGAGACCGCAAATTGCTAGGCGTTCCGCGCTCCTCAGACATTATGATGCGACCCACGCCGCGCTCCGACTCCTCCAAAGTGTGGCTTCCAGTAAACGCACGAGACCTGGGGAGTATGAAGGAAGGCCAAACACTGCTCAAGACCCTAGAAGGAGGGATGTGGAAATGGCATGTGACTCAACCAGGTGATGGCCGCACCAGATCCAACTTTCAGTGCAATGGGCATGAAGACTGCAAGCGTGAGCTGAGGGTGATCAAAGTCAATGATGTTTACATGATCCAGGGCAGAGGGTCCCATGGAGTAATTCCAAAGGAGAGAAAGAGGGCCAACTCAACCCTTACAGTGCAGCAGGAGAAGTTGGTGCGCTTCGCGCTCGACCAGGGCGGTAAACCAGCAGGGATAAGGGTGGCCATGACAAAGCAGAAGATAGAAGAGCTGGAGGGTGCTGGAGCAGACCCACTTCTGCACAAGGCTGACATGGGTGGCCTGATGGGTGCGCTGCTCTCCATGATGGCATCCATACATTCCCCCAACCCCCCGAGACACGTTTCCCGCATGTATCCCGCATGTATCCCGCATGTATTATCATGTATCTTGCATGGATCCTGAATGTATCTCGATTGTATCTTGATTGCCACTGAGGATACATGTATCTCGCATGTATCCCGAATGAATCCTTTATGTATCCCGCATGTCGCCTTCATATCAGATACATCTCTCTCCGGATGCATTTGAGATTCATGTATCCCGCATGTATCCCGCATGTATCCCGCATGTATCCCTCATGTATCTCGACGACCTCTGAGGATACATGTATCCCGCATGTATCCCGCATGTATCTTGTATCTGAGATACGTACCTCTCCGGATACATTTGAGATACATGTATCTCATTATGTATTCCTTATGTATCCCGCATGTATCGTCCATGTATCCTCGAACCGCTGCAGATACATGTATCCCATATGTATGTCGCATGTATCCCGCATGTATCCCACATGTATCTCTGATGTATCCTACGTGCGTTCCTCCTCGCAGGTGTGCCTACTTTGCAACAGCTACAAGGGCGCGCAAAGGAGATGAAGAGGGCGAAGACTGCTGCCGTGCAGCTCGATCAGCTCATTGACTTGAAGAACCTGGCTCTCACATACTTTCAGCCCATGCCAGAACCACTGACCCTGATGCCACCCTCGGGCACACAGCTAGCGGCCCAGCAGACGGACGGTGCAGCTCTTCCCCTGGCCGGCCCACCCTCGGGCACACAGCTGGCGGCCCAGCAGACGGCCGCTGCAGTTGTTCCCCTGGCCGGCGCACCCTCGGGCACACAGCTGGCGGCCCAGCAGACGGCCGCTGCAGTTGTTCCGCTGGTCGGCTCGAGCTCATTCGCAACATCGCGCTCGACGCTCAGACGGGTGATCAACGTGCCCATGGACTGCGCAAGATACGACACAGAGGGCATGTGCTTCACGGGCCCAATGCAAGTGCAGTGGATTGGGCAGCTTCTCCAACGTCCGCAACAGTTCGTGCTGCACGCGGACGGCAAGCACAAGCTGCATCACGGCAGGTGGGTGCTCATGACGCTCGGCACGCACTACCTACGATACGATGCTGAGCGCGATCAGCTCTCCACGTCTTTCGCGCCCCTCATGTACTTGATGAGCAAGCAGGTGGAGTCCGGCTCGGAAGTGCAGCTGGGCTCGGCGAAACATGCTCATCGATGCGCTGAACGTCTTGGCGGTCCAGGTATTCGGACAGGAGATGAAGCCAGGAGCGTGCGTCTCCGACCACTGCGATGCGTACCGTAATGCTTTCAAGAGAGGGTTCCCCGACGCGGAGCTCCTGCAGTGCTGGCCCCACATCTCGCGGAAGTTCCAAGAGGGCGAGTACGTCTCGACAACTTGGGATCACTTTGACGAGGCCAAGGGAGATCTCTATGCGCTGCACCTTGCGAGGTCTCCCGAGATGTGGGATCTGCTCCTGGCCGAATGCGGCAAGCGATGGGACAAGTGGGGCGGCGGCAAGATGAATACGTTCTGGAACTCGAACTGCATCGCGCCATGGAGCAACTGGTACATGGGCCGGGCCGACGTCGTCCTCTGCACCCCGTGCCAGAACGCCCAGGAGGCGTGGCACAGGGAGCTTCTGCGCTCGAGGATCCCGGGCATGTTTCGAGGCAGCACGGAGGCCGTGTTCATGGTTGCGCTGCCACAGCTCATCATCATGGACGGCATCTTGATGCCCACCGTGCTCCCATTCTCCGTGCCGGCGATCCCCAAAGCGATGATACTGAAGGCCCTCTACTACATCGAGAACCAGGATAGGCACGTATGGATTTTTCAAGAGGAGCGCGCGGACCAGCACTCCTTCTATGTGCTCAAGAAGGACAACGAGTACGGGGCCAAGAAGATCACCCAGAAGCTGATCGAGCTGTTTGAGTCTGCGAGAGTTGGTGTGAAGGACACGCGCATCAAGGACCACGCCACCCTCCTAGCGGTGTGCGATGCGCTGCATGTCGTGGGCCCTCCTGCAGAGGGCCAATCGGTGCTGCCA
>JWZX01002073.1:0-13573 GCA_001275005.1 Chrysochromulina tobinii | reverse complement strand
CGGCGGCACAGCAGACGCCCAGTAGCTTCCCAGCAGATGGGGACGATGCGCATAGCATTCGGGGGCTCGGCCGCATGCGCGCGTCCCTCACCACCACCGCCCTCGCCGCCCCCTTCACCTCCTGGGGCGGCAAGGCGGGGTGGGTCTCAGCCTTCGGCGGCAGCAGCTTGGGCGGCAGCGAGTGGCCTCTGATGCGCGCATCCGCGGAACGCGCCCCGAAGCGTAAGGCCATCCTGCTCCGGATTCTCGACCTGTATCCGAACGCCAGCAGCCCAGTCGGTAGCCGGCTACCGGACGACGCCAGTCAGCATCGGATCATCGACGATCGACAGGTGAAGCTCGAGCTGTCGATCAGTCCGCCCAAACACGCCCCCCACACCGCCCAGAGGCTTCGCGCTCGAGACGACGCTCGAGACGACCACGTGTGCGGCGCTGCCCGGGTAGAGCGCGCCGTACTGAGCCCCCATGGGAGCGTGCCGCACTCTGCGCGGCAGCGGCAGCACGAGCGCCTTGCCTGGGACAGCGTGCCGCACTCTGCGCGGCAGCGGCAGCACGAGCGCCTTGCCTGGGACGATCCCAACGCTGAAACAGCAAAGGCTGAGCGCGAAATGGAGAACTTCTACGAGAGCGTGTACAGGGAGACGTCGGCCGCATGTGCGGCGGGGCGCGGCGTGGGAGAGAAGCTCAAAGAGGCACTTTCAATTCTGCAGGAGGAGCAAAAGGTGCGTGACGCAGCCCGGACCAAAGAGGAACAAGAGGCGCGCAAGGCGCGGGAAAAAGAAGAGGCACTCAGGGCGGCTCAGGAGAAGGAGCTCATGGCGGCTCAGGAGAAGGCGCGTCAAGAGGCTGTACAGAAGGCGCGGGAGGAGGCAGAGGCACGCAAGGCGGCTGATGAGCAGGCGAAAGCCGCCGAGGCTGCTAAGAAGGCGCCAGCAGCTGTTTCGGCCCCCGTCCAAGGCCCCGCCCCCGCCCCTGGCCCGGCACGTTCCGGTGCTCTGGCCGCCCCTGCCCCCGCGGCCCCGGGTGCGAGCAGCGGTCAGACGAGCGAGGCGGGGCTTCTTGCGGAGTGGGAGGGCTCGAAGGGCATTGCGCAGCAGGACGAGATGAATTCGAAGAATGCAAAGCAGCCACAGTCGCTAAAGGACACATGCAAAGCAGCCAAGATGCTTGTGGGGCAGGTCGTGTGCGTGCATTTCACCGTTTGGGAGCGCGCCGAATTGGTGCTTCGCGAACTGGCCAGTGCATCGCAAACTGGCCCCGAGGGCGAGCGTGCCGTGTGTGCCACCATCGCCCAGGTGATCGATACCTCCTGCGCGACGATGGTAGACAAGCAGCCGGGGATGGCGTACGCGCTGTCGGGCTTCGTGTTGCATGTGGGCGAAAGGCGCCCGGTGCTTTGGGAGTGCCTTCTCGCGCGCCTGCAGGCCTCGTGCTGCTACTGCGTCCCATACTACCCGGAAAATCCCGGCAACACGGACGAGTTTAAGAAGCGCCTTGGCTACAAGCAGGGTGAGACCAAGAAGGACTTTTACGCGCGCATGGCGGGGTACGTGACGCTGTACGCGGCGCTGCTTCAGCAGTCGTCGATTGCCCAATTCCCGCCGCAGTCGGCCGGAAACGCGAATTTCGATTGGGGCAGAGCTGCTAAGATGCCTCCGCTTTCGGTGCGGGGCTTTGCACCCAAGGGGGTTTTGCCCATGGCACTTTCGCCCATGGCGCGCGCATGGGCGTGGCTCGCTCGGCTGCTCAACCATCCGCCGGGGAACATCACCGCGACCATCCTACTTGCGTTCCTCAAGCCGTGCGCGCACGCGCTACACGCCGCTTACCCCACGCAATTCCCGAAGCTCTTGGCATTCCTCGAAAAGGATTACAAAGCCAGAATCCACGTCAAGGTCTCCGGGCAAGGCAGCCCGGCCGAGGAGAGTGCAGCCCTCGTGAACCTCGATTCGTGGCTCAAAGACACGAACAAACTGCTTGCAAAAGGGGGCCGTTTCCCCGAGCCGAAAGAGGCTGATATGCCAGAGTACAAGCCGCCCGACGACCTGAGGGACGCCAATGGGGGCGACTTTTGAATAACAGGGGGGCAGTGGTCGAGAGATCCGTGCGTGAGGCGCAAGGATCTGTGTGCACGCTCGGAAATCGTTGTGTATAGCGCTGTGACACTGACTGCTGTATGTGTATTGGTCTTCTCTGTGCATCACACTTGTTAGGGATGTTAAGTAATAATCAGCCCCGAGAGCTGGCCTTGTGAGGCCGAGCTCTGAGTCCTGGTATTCGCGCGCTTCGGAGCGGTCCTCCGAGCACCGAGAGGCGTCAGGCGACACTTAAGGCGACACCGCCTGGAGCCGGAGGTGGGGAGGCCTCCAGCGCGGGAGGTCGAGCGCGGGAGCGTGTGCTGTCGGCTCTGCGCACTGCGCTGACTCAAAGCACGGCAAGTCGCAAGAAACGCCTCCGCGCTCCGCGCTGCCGGGGGCTCCCGGCCGGCACCCTCGCCACGCAACGGGACGACCAAGCACGTTTCCATGATCCATGTCCCGCGCCGTGACGTTAGCTGTGTTCAGTTACAAATCTGCCCTCTGAAAACGAGAAAAAAGTCGACTCACGTGTTCACACAAATACATCGTTCGAGCAGTTCCGAGACTCGAGTGCTCACACGCTCGAGACAGCTGCTCGTCTTCTGATGTGGTTTCTCTTCTCAGGCACCAAGCCGCGAGCGGCACGCACACGCCAGCATGCCGCCGCACAAGACGGTGGACTACTCCAAGTGGGACAACCTCGATGACTCGGATGACGAGGACAAGCCCAAGGCAGACCACGTTGCAGAATACACGGCAGCCACCATTGCACAGCGCAAGCAGGAAGAGGAGGAGAAGCGGCGCCAGGATGCAGAGAAAGCGGGCCTCGATGCTGCCATCACCGCAGCAGCCATGGCCTCTTCGATGGGCAACACTGAGGCCCTTGATGAGATGATGGCTCAGACGCAGGCTGCAGCACCTCTTGCGCCAGAGATGGAGAAGATCATCCGGTCGCTGCCGGCCGCTGCGCAGATCGCCGCACGCGCGTCCGCGGCGACGATGGTGGCCGCCGGGCCGATGGCAGGCGGCGGCAAGGAACCGACGCTCGCCGAGCTGCTCAAGGTGCAGAAGATTACAGTCGACGCTGAGGACCCGGGCTTGGAGGATGTGCGCGAGTTCTTCGAGACGGCGGATGAGGCGGCGGCCGTGGAGGCCGCCGCCGAGCGCGCGGCTGCAATCACGGTCGCGCAGATGCGTGAGCGCGACGTGCGATCGCGGCCACCCGCCAGGGCTGACGTGGTGGAGATCGGATGACGATCGCTGTATACAGAAGTACAATCGAAATCTCACAACTCGAGCTGGCGAATAAGTAGATGCCCGGTATTAATAGTCGGTAACGGTATTAAGCGCATACTTTTGGTCCATCTACCACTACTAAGGAATGTAATTACGAGTCCACGAGTCACAGAGACGACACACAGCTGACAGCTAACACGCATATAGCAATTGACGCATAGCCAATCGCGAATCGGGATTCGGGAATCGCGCACACAGCACAATCGCTCAATTGGCACAGCATTATCGGTCCTTTTTAAGTAACAGGACACCCGTTAAATACGTCGTCAGAGCAGAATGCGCGGTCCGTGTGTGAGGGTGTGTGACCGTTCTGTGGTGCGCCTCTGAAGGAAGCCTACTTGTTGTCTGGTCCGGGTTCCGCGTCTCCGACTGTGAGCGAAGGCCGGGCAAGACCCGGTGTGGGATTTTTGGTTTCACATCGGTTTCACACTGCAAGTGTAAGCTGCTTCCCTCACGCTGTGACGCGGGTCGAAGTCTTTCTGAAGTCGTCATTCCCCTGTATACGTCTTGCGTAGGGCCACCCCCGGCCGGGCTGCTATAGGCGTGCCCAGGGCAGCCTTGGTCGCTCTCTGCACTCGCGGCCGGCCCGATGTTTGCATCAATCATTTTCGGCGCCGAGGCAGTGCACCCCACGGCGAGGGCTTCCTTTGCTGACGTGGTTGCTGTGTGTCGCGATCGCAGCTGCTGCAGCCATGGACATGGACGTGTGCTGCGCGTACTTTTGCACGGGCTTGTCAGTCTTTGGCGTGATTGCGCTCGTACGCTGCCACCCTCCCTCGTCACGCGCGGCTCCCTCTCGCAACGCCCGTTCACCGCATGCGTACAGGGGTGTGCACGTGCCACCCGCCGGCCGACTCATCCCCGCCGGCCCGCTTCCTGTGGCAGCTCTTCTTGTACGGCGTTCTCACTTCGGGTGGTGAGTGGTACCTCGGCGTATCGCACGAGGACGCTCCCGCGGCGGCTTCTGCGTGCATGGTGGCGGCGGGCATCTACGGTCTCTATCTGATTTACTGCGGCATGAAGCTCATGAAGCCTGCGCCGACATCAACCAAAATCAAGGAGGATGAGGTCTGAGCGAGCCATGCATCATGTGGACCGTCGAGAGGGCATGCATGATGGGCATGCAGAAGAGTGATATTTACTCCGAGCGTAATCGACATTGCGTGAGCGGGTGCCGGGTCGCTTGTTCGATGTTCCACGCGGCCACGCGTGTCTTGTGTGTGTCGAACTCTCGCCAACTCGCCTATCCCGGGCTGTCCTATCGGCCTATTCGCTATCTTCATCCGATGCGATATAATCGCGGACGGGACGGCGCGCCGGCCCGCGGGCGCGGCGCGCCAAAATGCGCCGCGCGCGTGCCGCGACCCCACGTGACAAAAAATCTTGCCCAAACAGCGACCACCCACCAGGGTCGGGTGCGACTCACTCGACTTGGACTTCCACCTCGGCGTCCCCCCGGTCCGCTTTCACAGCACGCTCCCTCGCGTCTCGGTCAGTCCGGTCACGCAGCACCACGACTGACACAGCTAGAAAGTCCATCACACCCAGCCGCGAGTGCTGGGCCGCTCACTGGGCCGCTACATCCGTTCCACGTAACTCGGCCTAATGCCGGCATGTGCCGTGTCTCTCGCATCACGTGCGTTGGAACTGTCGCCGCTTTTCAAGATTCAGGCACATGCGATGCATGAGAGCGTCTCGCTGCTCTCATGCCTGAAGGCGATATTGCGGCGACATCGGCGACGGTGACACCATGATGCCCGTCAGAGCAGCAGCCTCCTGCGGTGACTGGCTCATCAGCTTCGCCTTCTCGGAGTCAGCGTAGCGCGAGGAATAGATGGCGTCGCGGACCCCCCGCGCGGTCTTGACGCGCTCCTCCCGGCTCTCTGCAACCTTCATCGCATCAGTCATCTTGCGCTCCTTCTCCTCGTTGACCTTTTCTGCATTCTTCTTGATGAGATCCTTTCGCACCTCGCGCATGTGCTCCTTCGTGTGGTCGTTCTTCTCGTGGTTGTCGTGCGCGTGCGTGAGAAACGCCTCACGCTCCTGCTTCGAGAGCGACCGCCAACGCCGCTCAGTGCGGCGCACCTCGCCGCCTATTTCCTCTCTTTGGTGGAAGGCGAAGTTCTTTGCCTCCTCTGCCGATCCGAAAAGCTGCTGCTTCGTAGACTCGACAATCTGCCGCTTCTCCTCGAGCCGAGCCGTGCGCTGCACGTGCCGCTGTTTCTTGTTGGCCTGTGAGAGCTGCTTCACCTGCCGCCCCTGCTCCGCCTTCAGCTCCGCTGTCTCTGCAAGCCGCGCCCTGGTGCGCTCCGTTTGCTCTGGCCCATGCTGTACGGTCAGCTCGTGGCCAAACTGCATCCACTCCTCCCGCTGCGCCGCTGCCATCTCCTTCATCTCTTCCAGCTCCGCCTTGTACTCCGCGCCTCGCGTCAGGTTGGCCTGCCGAATAGCTTCCATCTCCAGCTTGGCCTTGCCAAACTGGTCGACGGTTTTCTTGCACAGCGCTTGCTTGCGTTCCCAGTACTTGGAGTCTTCATGCTTCTTATATTGCAGGCGATCACGGTGCGCTTGCTTTTCCTGCTCGACGATGAGCTTGTTCTGCAGCTCCACCTTCCAGCGGCTGAATGCGGCCTCGGTGATATCTGAAGGTGCACCCGCCGCCGACGGCGACATCTTCGGAGAGCGCGACGTCACGGCGGTCGATGGGGGAGGCCCCTTGGCGACGGTTCCCGAGTAGAATTCCATTCCAGAATTGACCCGAGGGATGACAGATACTGTGCCCAAACAAGTTTTGCTTGGTTGTTTCATGTGGCGGGCGCCGCGCGAGCATATTTCGCGCTTCCACCTCGTGCGGTGGGGCTCAGGGTCCTCGGCCACTGGGGAGTGTCGCTAGTGAAAATTCCACTTGCATGCTTTTGTGTGTTCGACATCACTCATCAATCCGGGCGCGGCTTCGACGCTCGGGGCGTCGGGGGTACCCGTAATCGGGGGCGCCCAAACTCGCGCGGCACAACACTGCCGCGGGGACATGGGCCCAGTCTACTGTGGCCCAGACCGGGGAGGATGTTGCCCTCCTCGGGGACGCCATTACCTTTGAGAGGTAGGGGGGGGGGAAGGTTTTGTGGAAAGTTCACAACGACGTTCCACTGACGCTCGAGGCGACGGATGCCGCCGCGCGCGCCACGCCTGCCATCATCCGCACGAGCCGAAGACTCGGACGAAGATCTGGTAGACGATTCGAGCCGGCTACGCGCGGCCATCGCTTCTGCGACCGCGCCCTCGGCGTGTGGCGTTCGCGCATCTGCCTCCACATTTTCCATCGTCGTCGAGGATGCCGCGTCGCGCCGCCCGGCCACGGACGCACACACAGCTGTGATGCGTGCGCTCGAGGCGAATTTGCAGCTGCAGCGCACGTGCCGCACGCAGCTCACCATGATCGAGCGTGCGCTACAGCACCACGAGCGGACGCGCATCCGCATGGATGACATGGCTGCAGATTGCGCCGCCGACCAGAGCGTGCGAATCCAGCGAGTCATCAACGCGCGCTGGCGCCCGACGGTGCAGCCATTGCTCCCGAGCGACCCATCCGTACGGCCACCGCCCACAGACGACGCGCTACGCCGCGCAAAGCTCCATGCCGCCGTGCCGCTGCAGCCACCCCGCGAGTGGGCGACCTCTATGCCGTGGTGCCCAGCGGAGCGTGGGGCCCTGCGCTCGGGCGTGATGCGCGTGGCGATCGACGCCATTGAAGCGTCGATCGTGACCCGGCTGGCGTCAGCACCGGCAGAGCAACCCAGCCGTGCTCGCGGCGATGGCACCAGCGGCGACGGCACCAGCGGCGACGGCACCAGCGGCGACGGCACCAGCGGCGACGGACAAGGCGGCAGCGGCCAGGGCCCAGGCGATGATGGCGATGGCGCCGACCACGACGCCGCCGACAACGACGCCACCGTTAATGACGGCCAAGGGGTCCTGGTCGTGTTTGGCGCGCTAACGGCGGAGAAGCGGGAGGAGCTCGAGGCCATGCACGCACGAGTGCATCGGCAGCGCGCGACGCTGGCGTGCCGCGTGTCCACGGATGATGTCGTCGCCGTACTCGAACAGCTGTCGACCTGTTGGCCAGGCACACCGCTACATCTCACGCCGCGAGATTGGGAGCGCGTCGCAGCGGAGCATGTGCCACAGCGCACCGCGCGCGAGTGTCAGATCCAATGGTCACAACGCGACGATCCGAGGCTTCGCCCCTTTTTTGGCGCCGGCTGCGGGCGCAAGAAGGCCACGACCCCCGCCGCTGCTGCCGCCACTGCTGCCGCCGAAGATGATGGCGACGGCGTTGACAGCGACGGCGCGCCTGACGCCCCAGCAGCGGTGGCGCGCGGTGCGCACGGCGGCGGCAACGGCGGCGGTGGCAGGGCCCCTTCCGGGCGGGCAACCTTCGCGCGCCGCGGTACCGACGTGTCCGCGACAGCGCGATCCGACGTGCCCTTCGATGCTGCTGAGGAGGCAGCGCTACAAAATGCCATCGAGGTGCATGGACTGCATGCATGGGAGATGGTCGCGGCGGCATTGAGTGCGTCCGGCTTCCCCGGGCGCACGCCGATGGCATGCCATCGTTTCTGGGCAGCGTCGAAGATGGACAAGGAAGCAGGGCACATTCGGCGCTCATGGAGCGTCGAGGAGGACGAGGCGCTGCGAAGGGCTGTCGAGCGGGTCTGCGGAGTGGCCGCAGACACAAGCCAGTGGGTCAGTGTCGCCACGATCCTCGGCACCGGACGCTCGTCGAATGACTGTCTGGAGCGCTGGCGCTTCGCTCTCAAGCCAGGCCTCAAGAAGGGTCCCTGGACCGTTGAAGAGGATGCAAAGCTTCGCGAGCTGGTGGCTGTGCATGGGGCCAAGGACTGGGCATCATGGTGCCCGCAGCACATGGGTGGTCGACCGTACACTAGGTGCAGGGAGCGTTGGCAAAATCGGCTTGCCACGAGCGTGGTCCCGCATTGCGGTGTTGATGCATGGACTCCTGAAGAGGACGCGGCCCTTCGCCATGGCGTCGAGACGCACGGCAAATCGAGTTGGGCGGCTGTGGCCAAGACCTCTGAGCTGCTTGCACGCCGGGGCAATAAGTACTGCCGGGAGCGATGGGTGGTTCTCGGGCGTAAGGCGCGGCGGGAGCGGCGCGAGGCCCTGCACGCCCTCGAGGACGCGCGTGCGGTGTTGGACCGGACTGGCCTGGAGGCGGGCGTGATGGTGCACGAGGTTGAGGGTGTGTTTGAGGCGTGGCAGGAGGGTGCGCCAACGGCTGACGTGGCCGGCACACGGCCGCCTGCCCCTCCACGACCCGCCCTCCCGCTCGTCCCCGAGATCCCACAGTGGCTCATCGACGAGGCCGCTGAGCGTCGGGATGCAGAAAAGGAGCAACAAGAGCGCCAGCGCCTGGCGCTGACCGCCCTCTCAGGCAACGATGGCGCCGGCGCAGGCAACGATGGCGACGTCTCAGGCAACGATGGCGCCGGCGACGATGACGATGGTGACGATGGTGGTGGCAGCAGCGGGAGAGATAGGCCAGCATCGGGACGCAAGCGGCGTCGACCGCCAAACAGGGACGTCGCTGCGATGGCCGCCGCGGCCATTGCCGCCGCCTCAGCCAGCGGCGAGATGATGCCCACGCACGCCGGCGGGTACGAGCTCAAGCTACAAAAACGGAAGCAGGTGGGCGAGTCGAGCAGCTCGACTGGCTACGAAGGCGTGAGCTACGTAGATCGTAGGAAGAAGTTTGAGGTCAAGTATCGCCACATCTACATCGGCACGTTCGGCAACGCTGTCGAGGGTGCGCTCGCGCGCGCGATGTATGCGCAGCACGAGCACCCCGAGGCAAAGAAACCTCGACAAAGGAAGAAGGCAACGGCAGTGGGCGGATTGGGCGAGGGGCCACAGCAGCTGGAGAGCGGTGCCGTAGACGAGGGACATTGGGCAGGGCAGTGGAATCAGCCGGCAGAGACGGCCGAACAGCCGGCCGAGACCGCCGAACCCGCTGGCACCTTCCAAAGCTCTCCACTGCCGCCCGAGTCCGTTGGCGACCTCGAGGTTGTCAAGGACTTTCCATATATAATCGATAGGGCCTTGTTCAAGGGTGCGCACGAGTTGGGCTGGCGGCGAGCTCTGCAACGGCCAGCGTCGGCACAGCCCATTTGCGAGGACCCTGGCGATCTTGTTCCTGTCCATGACGGTCTTGTGCCGTCGACACTTGCGCCGGCAGCCGACCGAATGGAGGACGAGGGTGCAGACGAGGCCGCAGACGAGGTCGCAGGAGAGGGCGCAGGAGAGGGTGCAGATGATGGCGCAGGAGAGGGTGCAGATGAAGGCGCAGGAGAGGATGCAGATGATGGCGCAGGAGAGGGTGCAGATGATGGCGCAGGAGAGGATGCAGATGATGGCGCAGGAGAGGGTGCAGATGATGGCGCAGGAGAGGGTGCAGATGATGGCGTAAGAGAGGGCGCAGGAGAGCTCGCTCGCGATGGCGCTCACGATGGAGATCACGATGGCGCTGCTGTCCCCGCTCCTGCCGCTGCTCCAGCCAAAGGCTCGCGCCCGCCCGCTTTGACTAAGGAGCAGCGCAAGCTGTACGTGGACTGCGGCGAGTGCGACAACTGCCTGGATAAGCCCAAGTTTGGCGGGCCCAAGAGGCGCAAGATGGCATGCTCGGCGCCGAAGCTCAAGGGTGCCGTCGCGGGGGCAAGGGATGGACGCCCACAACCGCTCACGCCAGACGAGGCCAGAGCAGCTGCGGCGGCCGAGGGGCTCGAGCTGGTGCCGGCCTTTAGCAATAAGACAGGCTTCAAAGGTGTGAGCTGCAAGCAATTTGGCAAGTACGATGCGATGGTCCGAACGAAAGGCACGCAAATTTTCCTCGGCACTTACGCAACGCCCGAGGAGGCAGCCTTGCACTACGCGAGGCACATTGGAAAGGAGCGAGCGGCGGCAGAGGCGGCGGAGGCCAGGGACAAAGGAGAACCACAGACTCTCACGGCGGACGAAGCGAAGGCTGCCGCGGCGGCCGAAGGGCTCGAGCTGGTGCTATCAAGCAGCAGTGAGACGGGCTTCAAGGGCGTGCGCAAGAATCATGGCAAGTACAGGGCGGTGATCAAGGAGAACGGCAAGGAGCGCCTCCTCGGCAACTTCGCGACGCCGGAGGAGGCGGCCTTGCACTACGCGAGGCACATTGGAAAGGAGCGAGCGGCGGTAGAGGCGGCGGAGGCTCGTGCGCAGGCTCCTCGGATCCCGAGGATCAAGTACTTGTACGTTGCACCAAGCGGAGCTGTCTTTGCGAGCTTGTGGCACGCTAAGCAGGCGCACTTGGCGGGTCACCTAGCTACGCGACCGCTCGTGGCGGGGGATACCGATGCGCCCGCCGCCGCGCCTGCCGCCACCGCGCCTGCCGCCACCGCGCCTGCTGCGCCCGCCAAACGTCTTGGCATCGCTCCGCGCCGGCTGCAGGTTGATTCGGCGTTGACGGCAGCAGTGAGTTCACTGGATGAAGAGCCAACGGCCCTGCCAGTTGGCGACCCGACCCTTGACGCTCTGCTCGCCAACCGCCGCCGGAACACCGCCCTCGTGGCGGCGGCGGCGGCGGCGGCGGCGGCGGAGGCGGAGGTGGTGGTGGAGGAGGAGGAGGAGGAGGAGGAGGAGCAGGAGGACGCAGTGCCGACGGGGGCACCCACGCCTCTGGACGCATTCAAGCAGGGGCCGTGCGACATCCAGGCAGGCTGCACGCTTCCCAAATGGCACCGTGGTCCATGCAGCGTGCCGCCTACCTTCGGTTTGCCGAAGAGACAAAAGAAGGACGCCCTCAAGGCGGCGGCTTCGGTCGACGACGCTAAGGCCGACGCCAAGAGCAAGCGGCCACGTGCTGTGAGGACAGAGGGAGTCGGGTCGGAGAAGCCGCCGCTTAGTCGGGCTTCCTCGACGGACGTCGGGTCGGCGGCTCCATCCAAAGTTTGCTCGGCGGCGTCCGCTGACGCGCCCGCTGATGCGCCCGCCGCCAAGCGCCATGCGAAACGTCGCAGCCTGCCGAGTGCCGTGCCGAGCGCCGAAAAGAGCGCCGTACCGAGCGCCGTACCGAGCGCCGTACCGAGCGCCGTACCGAGCGCGACGGCGAGTGCGTCCGCGGCGGCGCCGGTGGCGGGAGCGATACAAAAGGACGTGGTGCCGACGGGGGCACCCACGCCTCTGGACGCGTGCGACATCCAGGCAGGCTGCACGCTTCCCAAATGGCACCTTTGTCCATGCAGCGTGCCGGAAACCTTTAGTCTGCCGAAGAGACAAAAGAAGGCTGCAGATAGAAGGTAATCCCAGGCCGCAGATTGGAGGTGATCCCCGGCCTCCATGATGGCCGCGGATTGGTAGGCAATGCTGCGGCTGCCTGTCGACCGTAGGCTAACATCGGCTAGCATCCAACAGGCGTGGAAGGCAGTGAGCTTTGAGGTGCACCCTGATCGCTGCAAGGCGCCCGGTGCAGAGGACGCCTTCATGCGTGCCGGAGAGGCGCGTGATGCCCTCGCGTGCTGCCCTCGTAGAGGCCCTCGAAGAGGAGACGAAGCGCGCGGAGGAGAAGGCGGCCAAGGGCGCTGCAGCTAAGCCAAAGGCGTCCGCGGCGGTCCGTTCGCATCAGAAAAAATGCGCACTGAGAGAGTGTGCGTGAATACTCAGTGAAAAGGTCAGCTCCGGTTGCGGCGCGTCGCGCGTCGCGCCGAAGGGGCGAAACGTACGCACCGCCGCCGGCGCCACGGATGGATTTAGACTGCGATACACACGTTAGAGCGACGCGCGCGCCGGCTTCACAGCCATCGTTGGTTAGATTAGAAACTCGCGACACCAACGCGACACCGTGTTTCCGTGAAGCGTGATCGTCAATTGTTTCCCACACGGCCTAAATAAAAATATAAATAATTGCAAACTGGGAACCGGAGCCCTTGGCTCCAGGGACCCTTGCATGCCGCTTAGGAGGTCCGGCGAGTAGACCTGACCTCTCTAGAGCGGGACGAAGTCCGTAAGAGGTTCTAAGATGTCACCACTGGACAAACACTCTTCGACTCGCGCGCGGAGAACCCGCGCGCCCTTTCACCGGGACGGCGCTTGACGTAACTCTACGTGCATGCGACCGGAACGTCCCGGACCCGGTTACCGACTCGCACCCCCCCCAATTGAGGTGGAGCCTGAATTGATTCAGAGGAGGTGACTCGTCCCTTGGTCCCGATCCGGGTAGGGAGGGAGCTCTCCTTTGGCTTAGGCAGCCTGCGCCCTGCTCACAGCCCCCGATGGGCCGGCATCTGTTCCCCCATCCCTGCTGGCGTCAGTCTGCTCTCGGCCATCTGGCCGGCGTTCACGCCCCTTGTCTCGGCGGGCGTCATTCCGAGTTCTGGCCGTCCGAGTCCTGCCCGTTGGTTTCGAAAACGTAGGGCTCGTACGATCTCGGGCGTCCCTTGAAGTACGCTCCATGCGAGCCGGACGGGCCCGGTAGTCCGCTATCGAACAGGCGATGCGCAAAGTGCTTCGGGTCCGCGAGCGTCGTCTGGGCCGGTGCCGCTGTGTGCTCGGGCCCGTCGGGCTGCTCGGGCTCAGGGTCAGGCGCCTCTGGCGCCGCTGAAGCCGCGATCGGCTCCGCGGGGACCTCGTCGTCGAACTGGACCCCGGCGAAGGCCGCCTGCCAGTCGAAGAACTCGGGCGTGCCGGCTGCGAGGAAAGGCATCGGCTGAGGCACGACGGACGGAGGTGGGAGCTGGTACTTGCGCTTGCTGGAGCGCAGGGTCATGTAGGTGCCCTCCTCCTCGATCATGGAGACCTCGAGCGTCGAGATCTCTGTCTTGCCCTGCTTCTTGGGCTTGGCCGCCTGGTTCGAGACGTAGGCGATGCTTGCCTTGAGCTTGGCGGCGGGTACCCACTTGGTGAGGAAGTCCGCGGCGTTGTTTGCGTCACGGACGAACTCGACCCGGACCACGCCCTGCTTGACGTGCTCCTGCAGGACGGAGTAGCGACGCATCGCGTGCCGGAGGCGCCCCGCTGCCTTGGGGTCGTTGGCGACGCGCACGCTCGACGCGTTGTCTGAGCGGATGACCGTGGGCTTGTCGTCGAGGATTCCCATGCCTCGCGCCACCTCGCGGATGAAGACGGTAAGCTCCGCGCACTTGGACGTGGTGATGCCCTCA
>JWZX01002071.1:0-33557 GCA_001275005.1 Chrysochromulina tobinii | reverse complement strand
GTTCGTCATGTTCAAGACTTCAAGTTCAAGACCATCCGGGACAAACACAAGTCACACGGAACACAGACGAACCTCACAACCAAACCGCGACTCACCGACGGACGCGCAAGTCCAGGCCATGTACCAGGAGGTGCCGTGCCATGTGGCGCCAACCCAGCGGCCGACTCAGATATAAGTGTGAGGTCGCCCCTTGCAAATACCCGATCTGGCACCCTCCCGCTCCCAGAGCGCCTCCCCGCGCCTGCTCAAAGGCGGTCGGCGAGATGAAGACACGCACCGCTGAAGCAAGCAAGCACGCGTGCAGGGTGCGGCCGGCGGTGCGGCTTGCGGTGACCGGTGAGCCCGGCCGGAACGTACCCCCGATGAGCCCGTAATGAGCCCGAGACGCGAGAGACGGTAACTCAGGCATCCCGAAACTCTCTCCATCCATGAATCGAAGAAAAGTCCTTCACGCATGCTTCGTTTTGTGTCGACTAATAAGGTTGGAATTTCAGCAAACCCAAATTAGGTTGGATTTTTCAGGCAAGCGCTCTCTCGTATAGCGGTGCCGCGCAAGCTGCCGGGCACCGCCGTTGCTGCGCATGTCGCTGGCGGCAGTACGTGCATGTAGTGCCGCCAGCGACGTTGCTGTGCCGTTGCTGCGCACGTCGCTGGCGGTGCCCGGCATGTTTTCCTGCTGCGGCGCCCACGCCATCGCCAAACATTGCGAGGCTCGAAGGCTTGGCAAAAAGCCTTGGAACTCCCTTGGTGACAATCGACGTGATCGAATCGCGTTCCCTCGCAGACGCTTACACTTGCCCGCCTCATCGTGCCAATTGCTCCCTTCTGCGAGGGGGCACAAGTACCACGGCGCAGATGACTGAGGTGGTGAGCGTCGGGACATGCATCACCGCACCCCGACTTCGACATTCACTGAGTAAAACCAGCAGCCGCGCACGGCGCACTTTTATATTTGGCATCGCGTGCGCGGCGTCCTCGGCGGCAGGATACCCGAGTGCTTCTATTGGATACCCGGAGCACGTGCATGGGCTTGACGAACATGTGGACTCATCCCAATCGCCGGAGCTTGAAGTTACCGGAAGTGACCGACTCGTGCCGGTCGAATTCAAATCTGATGGGCACTTTGCGCTGAACAAGGAGCCGAAAACGATAGTGCCGACCACCGCAACCGGCCCGACCTTGAGGAACGCGAGCTTGGTCGACAACGAGAAGCTCGCAGAGCTCGATCGTTCGATCGTCCAGGAACGATCGATCGTAGACGAGAAGCTTGCAGAGCTCGAGGCTCGATTTGGCGAACCGGAGCAACGTCTCCGTCATCGTCTGGCGAAGATGGCCGCCATCGCCACACAGCCCGCCGCCGCCGCCCAGCCCGGCGGCCCGCCTCCCTCGCCGCCTTCGGCGTCAGAGATGGAGTCTCGCGAGGAGGACCTCCAGCGAGAGCTCGAGGAACTGCTCGCGCAGCTCCGCAAGATGCCTGATCTGCCGACGGCAGACCTGCCTGCTCTGCCCCAGGTGCCCGATGTGCCTGATGAGCTGTTTGATCCCGATCAGTCGCTCTCGTTCCACGGCCATCTCTCGCCGTCGCCTCCGCAACCCTCGCCACCCTCGCCGCCCTCGCCGCTGCCTCCGGCGTCCCCGCCGCCGCCACCATTGCCGCCGCCGCCACCATTGCCGCCGCCGCCTCCGGCGTCCCCGCCGCCGCCGTCGCCTCCATTTTCACCTCCGTCGCCGCCCTCGCCGCCCTTGCCCTCGCCGCCAGCACCCTCCCCGTCAACGTGTGTCGATGATAACGAGAGCTGCCCGCCCTGGGCGGAGGCGGGCGAGTGCGACCGCAACGTCGACTACATGCACGTGTACTGCCAATTCTCGTGCAACACGTGCATGCTGCCGCCCCCACCACCCGTACCCCGTCTTCCGAGGGATGGGGCTTCTCCGTTTTCCGATGAGCCAGAAGACACACTAGGACTGCCCGAGCAGTTGCTTGAGACCATCAAACAACTCAAGTTGACCCATCTCGATGCGTCGATCTCGGCCAGCTGGTGCGAGCCGTGGTGCGTGGAACATAAGGCGCCCTTGGAAATCAAGTGCTCCTTGTTTCTGGAGTGCTCTCAGTGCTCAGATTGCGCGGCGCTGCTGGGGGACACGTCGTCGGAGACTCCGCTCTCGGCGCCTAGGCAGTCCATTACCAATTCGGGCAACATCTATGGCGTGCAATGCAGCGCGCACTACAACAAGACGGAGGCGTGCTGCGGCCAGACTGGCTCCGTGCCCGAATGGGAAGCGTGTGATTGGGCGACCCCGCTGTGCGTCGGTTACCAACCTGGTACACAGTGGGGCACGTGCCAGATGCAGCCTGGAGCACCAGTCAAGCTGGATGAGCCAAGCTTTGATGAGACCGTGATCGAGCCGACCTCGGGGGAAGACTCTGCCGCGATCGAAAGCCCCCTCACCCCCGAGGCCCCCGAGAGCTTCGGTGAGCCGGCATCGAACACAACCGCCCCGGCATCGAACACAACCGCCCCGGCATCGAGCACAACCGCCCCGGCATCGAACACAACCGCCCCGGCCGAGGAGCCCGCGCCAACACACAAGGCCCTTGTGGTGCCCACGCCAGACGCAGGGGTGCCCGAATCTGCGCGCTGTGGACTCGTGAACTGCAACACTGGCGAGCGTACGACCATCGTGATCCTGTCCGATCGCTTCGCAGCTATCGTCGTGGCCATCGGCTCTCTCTTCATGAACAGTCCAGAGACCAACATCGACATTTGGCTCATCGGCGACATCCAGCGTGGCGACACCCAAGCCCAGGCGCTCAACTACACGTCCCTGCTGAATCGTCTCGAAACTGCACTCATGCCTGTAGCGCCGAAGCAGACGATCCACGTGATGGACATCGACGAGGCGACTGCCACTCTTGAAAAGGACGGCGTCTCTCCGCTTTGGAAGTGGCCACAATTCGGCTCGCAGGGCGGCTTCCAAGACCAGGATCACCAGCCACCGACCATCCTCCATCCTGAGCCATGGGACTATGACAACATGCATCACGACCCGTTCAACATGCTTCGCTTCTACCTGCCGTACCTCGGGCCGTTCCGTGGCCTCGAGACGCTCTTCTTCTGCGACGACGACATCGTCATTCAGAAGCCGATTGCAAGCCTCGAGATTCCCATGGGCGAAGGCATCGTCATCGCCGGTACGTGCAACGGATGGCTCTGGGATGAGGACTGCATGCGCAACAAGCCCTACGTCAATGCCTTTAGCTGGGTCGATTACCCAGTCACGTACCTTGGGAAGGATAAGGCGAGTGGGTACATTGGGTGCACGATGTCGGCGGAAGAGAGTGGCCATCGTCAGTGCCAGAAGGACGAGTTCGCGGAGATCATCATGCAGTGGAGCAGGGACTTTAATGGCAGAGAGCTGAACGCCACAGCGCAGCCGAAGTGGAACTTCGGCATGTCGCGCTTCAACATGACCGAGTGGAGGGCGCAGAATATGACCGATCGCTTCGACAACTACATGCGCGCCAACTATGAGAAGAAGCTACTCCCCGAGACGTCCCTTTCCTTCGGCCTCGGAATCTCATACTTCGCGTTTGCAGACACGGTGGTGTGCTGGAACTCGCTGGTGGGCGACCCAGCCTTCGTCGATGGTCTCGGCTACATCTCGAAGGCCGACTTGAACGCCAACAAAATGAACGCCTCGAAGTTCCTTGGAGATGCCACCGTGCTCCACTGGTCCGGGCGCAACAAACCTTTCGACCCTAAGTCCGAGATGGACCCCGAGATCTACAAGCCGTTCGATGACGTGTGGGATTGGATGCAGGAGAACGGCAACATTGAGGACTTCGGCCGGCAGACCCCCGATGAGACTCAGGGGGCCATTCGTGGTCTATTGTATGCCGACCAGCACTCCGGAGCCGAGTGGTTCCTCGAGCTGCTCGACGAGACAAAGGAGCTTTGTGCAGCGGGAGGCACCGCCAATCCAACGGCTGCCTTTGCGGGAGAGAGCTTCATCCCGCCCCACTTTGAGGCCGTCCAGAACGACATCCCAATCTGCGCCCTCAAGCTCTCCTGTCTCTGGAGCTTCGTTGCTCAAAACGTCCCCCGGTACATGGAGCAGCGGGACAAATGGTGCCTTGGCGGCAAGGAAGTCGAAATGACAGAGGTTCCCGAGGAGGGGAGTGGGGATATAGCACAGGATCACTATGCGATCCACGACCGGCACGGCGAGACGCTCTGCAACTGGGTCGACAAGCTGCTAGAAATGTACCCAAATCGCACCGACTACACCGGCCAGGATCCAGAGGGGATCCAGCTTCTCTGGCGCCTGTACGAGGAGAACGTCTTCGGGGGCTCACGGGAGCTCGTCCCGTGCACCCAAGCGTGCGGTGTAAAACCCGGCCGCATGCTCAAGTACATGCGCACCTGGTCCCAGCCGCAGATGAGCGATGAGGATAAGAGCAGGCCGATGTACATTCAGCACGAATCCCAGGACGGCATAGCGCCCAAATACTTCATCGGTGACTTTTCGGGCGCAAACTGTGATGGATCTTCCCTACCTTTTGGCGGTTGCACCGGCAGCGAGAACTACTTGCCGGCAATCACCTGGGAGACGTACAAGATCGTCGAGCTGACCCGCTGGAATCTTGTCGATCGTTGCCTCGTAGAAAGTCCGTTCGCCAGGGGCATTACCGAAGACCCGACTGCGACCATCGATCTAAACTTTAAGGGGGAGAAGGGCGAAATTGTCTTCGACGACCTGCTGCACTGCATGAGAGACTCGGCTGCGCAGCAAATCGCCGACAAGACCCGCACCAATGTCTTCGTCAACGAGACCGCCAAAAACTGGAAGTTGATCCACTATGAGTATTGTGCTGTGCCGAGCCACATCCAGCCGTGCGTCGATGCCGTGGTTGCTCACGTCGTCGATAAGCACAGCGTTGCCGCACAATCTTACAACTTCGACCCCAACTTTGCCATGCTGGACGATATGAGTAAAAGACGCTGGAGTCGGTCGAGTGTGGATCCTGGGGCGAGCCGCCGGCGCTGGACTCCACGCGCGCCGCATTTTGACAAGCTGCACGTACAGACGCTGGCCGCGCAGTGGTCGTCGAGTGACCAGGGAGACAGGTTCGTGCGCCCGCCCAAGAACATCACCGGCCACCACGAGAGTCTCTACGCACTCGACTTGCATCACGGAGCTGCTCACCCTCACCACGCTGCTCACCCTCGGCCGCGTGCTCACCGTGAGTGGCTTCATAACACTCTCGAGTTGGCCGCGGCTGACGCAGCGCATCATGAGAGGACGCGCAGCACTCGATGGCTGGGTATTAGCAACGCAGAGGAAGTGACCGCGGGGCTCATCCACGGAGGGTTTGCCATCTTCGTCCAGCCGATTTACTGCTTCGCGTGGCAAAAGAATGCCAACGGCGTCGAGATCTCCAAGTATCTTGCGCAGCTTCCCCCACAGTACATTGTTCCTGGCTCGAGGCCATTCGAACCCTTCGACTTGAAGTCCTTCACGGCCAGCTTTGACGAATCAGTCGACGGTCGGACGCACGCGCTCATCGCGTTTGGTCAGATCGACAACGTCACATGGGTGCAGGAGTTGCGCGCTGCTACGAACCGACCCGTGGTGGTCCTAGGCTTCATGCGCGATGTGCTCTCTCATCGCATCCAAGCTTTCTTCGCTGACGATGAGCGGCGCCACATGGCCAATCGGTCCTCGGTGGCGTTTATCAGAGCGATGATGCATTCGTGGATGAATAGCGACGATTACCCACAGGATGCTCAGCTTCAATACGTCTACGAGTTCAATGAGACATGGCGCAACATGACCATCGACGCCCTCTGGAATGCGCGTAACTCGTCCGCCATTTCCTCCGGCGCCGATGCGGACCGCGATTCCCCCCTCGCGTCCGTATACCTGGGGCCCGTTGGAGATCCTCAGAATATCCGGCGCTCCTTGTGCATCTTTGCACACGCGACCCAGCTGCCGATCCCTTGGAAGATTTATGAGACGGACAATGAGAACCGCAACGGCATTGTGCCCTCGAAGTACATTGCGACTGTCGACGAGGACGTTGCCTCAGTCCTGCTCGCCAAGGAGAAGCGAGAGTTCTTCTTCGTGGCTCGCGCTCTGGATGCCTTCGAGGCGTTTGCGGAGTCATACGGCTGCTTAGCCACGCCAACTGATACGGCCATCGCTTTACCAAAGTTTGGCGCTGGACCGCTGATGGTCGGCCACGAAACATCCACGGTGAAAGCTGCCTCGACCGAGATCCCGTCGACCACTGCTCCCGTGGTGCAATACACAAGGACGTTCGTCGGCAGCGTGCCGACGGACTTCCCGCTCTACTACTTTCATCACGTGCCGAAGACTGGCGGAACCACGCTCAGTGAGTACCTTCTCAAGCTCCCTGCAATGTGGACTGTGCCTGGGTCGGAGCGCTCCGACGGATTCAACATGACTCGGTACCTGGCCGTCGAGGATGAGGTTTGCTCGCGAATGAACGCTCTCATCGCATTCAGCCACATGCAGACGCGTACATGGCTCAATAACATCCTTCCGACCAAGTTGGGGATGAGGAAGATCGAGACCATCTTCATGTTGCGTGACATCCTCCCTCATCGCATCTCCTTTTTCCACGAGATGGTCGGGCCAGAGGCTCACGGCGCTGACCAGGAGGAGCTCGATGTGGGAAAGACCGTCCATCGGCCTTATCTCGAGTTTCAGGAGTGGGCCGCAAAGGACGATGACCCCAAACATACGAACATGTCGTGGCTCACGAACAATTCAGGCGAGGCACTCGACATTGCGCCGATTGCCGTGGCTGAGTGCATCCGGAACAAAATGTGTCGTAACCCGAGGATGGACGACAACCAGCTCCGCTCCATCTACAAGTTGAACTTTGCATGGGTCAAAGTGCCCGTCCAGGACTTTTTCAATCAGCTCCATGCCAAAGCGCCGCTCGAATCGTGCTCGTCCTCGAAGGCGGTGGGTAAGGACCCGGTGTTCTTTCGTCACTGTCCGAATGCCGCTGCCGATGTAGGGCTCGCTCTCATCGGCCACCTCGCTTTGATGCGCGAGACGCTCTGCCTGATGGATCGCATGCTTGGGATCCCTGTGGTGTACAACGGCGTCGCCAAAGGCGGCATGAACTGGCGATTCAAGGCGCTCCGTCCTATGGATGCCGAGAAGAGTTTCAATAGCTCGTCGGCCCACTTTCTACTCACTCGTCAACGACGAGAGCTCATCTTCAACTCGATGACGTTTGCCACCGTGCTCGAGCAAGCGTCCGCCTACGGCTGCATCCCGCCGCTTCCAGCGCCTGCGCCAGAGGAGCCAGCGACCATCCTACCGGCATGGGCGGGGACCGCGGGGATGGAGCCGGCGTGGCAAGCGTCCTCCACGGACGAGTACCAGTGCTATGAGCCGCCGCCCATGCTTCTCGAGATTGCGAGCGGCGCTGCGGACTCCTTCAACGCTCTGGGCGCCGATGATTTCGGCAGCGGCAGCGGCGAAGTCTTGAGCGGCAGCGGCGAAGTCCGCGACGAGGTGGGCGACGGCAACGACAAGAGCGTCCTCGCGCAGCGGTTGCCAGTTGAGATGCCTCTCGTCGAAACATGCAATCCAGAATCGTGCCTCGTCATGTCGACGGGCTGTGGCGTCCGTCCGGAGTGCCAGGGCTGCGGCGCGATGTGCATCGGGGAATCTAGATTCGACGCCAATGCGTGGTCTATGGAGAAGTTGGCAGCAGGGCTCTCAGTGTATGGTACGGACCCTGTCACCATGGTGAAGCCAGCAAATCGCTCGCTGTGGCGCAACGTCAACATCGTCATCAGGTGGTCGGAGTTCGAGCCACTTCCAGACCAGTACGTTTGGACCGCTTTCGATTCGATACTGCTCGACATTACCAATAGGACGGTCGAGCAATCAATCGGAATCACTTTCCTCTCGGGTCCAAACTACTACCCTCAGTGGCTCTTCGACGCACCATTCCGCGTGAGCAAGTATGTTGAGGTATGTGGAAAACGGCGCGAAGGGAGCTGGCTCAGTCAGACTAATGCATGCGATCAGACCGAGTTCTCGGTTCCCAATTTCCACGACGTCACCTACGTGGCTCGCTACAAGCGCGCGCACGAAGCGGTCGCGGCGAAGCTCAAGGATCTGCGCGTCATCAGCACCGGTGTGAAGCTTCTGTACTTGCAAGCGTCCCTGGGCACAGGCCTCTTGAACAAACCAGTCTACTTCAACCCGAATCGAACCGAAGCGGACTACGTCTGGACAGACAGCTCGGGCCAACCGACGCCCGCGGATGTGGCTTGGAATCCGTGCGGCAGCTGTCTCTTCGATGCAGATGCTCCGCCTCGCAATACGACATTGGATGCGCTGTGGTGCCCCAGCGGCGCCACCACCAATGGTCTTCTCGTGCCTCGGCGGCCAGCGTTCGAGGAGTTCGCTCAGGACATGACCGCATTCCTCTACGACAACGTCTACGCATCGCTTCGCGTCAACGACGGCCTGCGACTCATGGTCACAATGGACGAGCCGCACACCTGGGTCAACCTGGCCATCGGAAATGCGACTGCGGCCCAGACAAAGGAGCGAATGCGCGAGGCGCAGCTGTTTAACGACGACTGGGTCGATTCGCATACACCCGGGCTGTGGGTGATGCGCTCAAAGGAAGGACAGGGCACCGGGCTGATCGGCGAACGCACTCGTGTAGCCCACTCGATCCTCAACATCTACAGGGTGACCAAGGAGGGGCCAGTGCGCGGCCGCGCCGACCTGGACAAGTTCTGGTGCTGGACTGGTAAGGAGGGCAGTCGCGGGCAGGCTGGGCGCGGGAGTGGTCGCGCCAAGCTGCCTGATGCAGGATTGGCACCTGTATGCCACGACCATGTGGGCGCTCACGATTCGCATCGACTACTGGAACATTCCGCTCATGGTTGCACAGCATCAGCTATTGGGCACAAGCTTCAACGGCGTCTGGAGGTTTCTGAACCGCTACAGTGGTGTCCGCTGGGGTTGGCAGTCTCCGGGGGCCTGGATTGGCTTCCGGGACGGCCTCGACACGCTCGACGCGGAGCGCTTTCCTGAGGCGGAGTATGGCCCGCTTCCCCCACACTGGCAAAAGATGTCTTTGGCCACATCGCAGTCGGTTTCAAACCAAGCGATACTTCTGTATCGGCAACGTTCCATCTGCAAGTCGTTCCAGTCACACGGTTGCCGCCTCGAGATCGACCCGACCACCGAGGCTGGCCTGCTTGCGCTAGCTTACGGCAACGGCACGAACGATGTCAACCTGGACGTGTGGCGGAGCGACTACGGCATGTACATGCAGCGCCGGAACACACCAGAGAGCAAGGGGTACTGGTGGCAGGGCCCCGCCGACCAGCTGTTCGGTCGCTACTCGCGAGGCTTTGCGCACCCGCAAGCGACCATTGAGATGGTTCTGGACCAGGGCCTGTGGGGTGGACTGCCGCTGATCGAAGCACGCAACTTGACTCTGCGCGTCGTCTATTTTGACAACGCGATCGGCCACTTTTATGTTGGTTATGACGCGTTGGACGGTCCCAGGGGGTGGACCATCAACACGACGAACACGCTGCGCTGGCGAGAGGTCACCCTGAACATCACCGACGGACGGTTCGCCCGCGGCGAAGGCGGCGGACCCAACGGTGCCGACGTGTGGCTACGCGACTTGAGCTCATGTTCAAGCACGACAACATGGGAGAACTGCTACATGAGGCCGACTCTCTTCGACAGCCTCGAAGTGGTCGAGTTGACGCGCGACCAGGCGATCGTCGAGCCCGTGCTCAAGGCGTTCATCAACGAGCCCTCCACACCCACGCCTCCAGAACTCGTCTCTGAATTCCCGGCCGAGGCGCCCTGGATGCCCGGGACGGCAGAGGTGGGTTTCACAGACGTGGGCAACACCTTCGGCCCGGCCAATGGCACTTCCGATGGGGAACTGTCGGGCGCCCTGTGCCGTGACGCCGACGATGTGCCTTGCGTGGCATGGGCGGAAGAGGGCGAGTGTGAACGCTTTCCAGCGTTCGTGCCAGCCCTGTGCTCTGCGTCATGCGGATCGTGCGTCTCTGCCACGTCCGCTCCCGATACGACGATGCGGGAAGACTCGATGAGTTGGACTGAGTTGACTGGTGCTTCGAGCACGACGCCTGGCAGTGCTGCTGCCACTGGCACGACGGCGGACGCGATGTCGAAGGCCAGCCTGCTGCAGAACGCGACATCGAATGCCATCGAGAAGGCCAGCCTGCTGAGCCACATGCTACCTAGCCGGCGGAAGTCGACTCAGCTATGGCAACAGCACGCCCTCGTGCCGCCGCAGGTGCAGACGCAGGGGAGCGAAGCCCTCGCCGCCTCCGCCGAGCCAAAAGGCTTCGGCGAAGGCCGTGTCGGCACCGAGAGTGGTTTCAGTCGAAAGTGGCATCCTTGGGCGCACGCGACAAGGAAACGATCAAGCGCGCTTGTGCCAGAGGGCCGCGAAGCCCTCGCCGCCGTCGGCGAGCCCGAGGTCCAGCGGATGGCAACGGAGAGGCCGTGGAGGCGATTGTACAGGAGAGATGGAGACACAGCTTTCACTACTCCTCCGTCTGCAGGAATGAGCCGTTAGTCTGCGGCGAGTGGTCGCTTGAGGAGGGGTTGACTGCGACTTTGATCTGTGTTACGTGACCTTAATCTGTGTTGCGCGTCTGCATGTCGTGTGCATGTTTGAAGATTTGGGGGGGTTCCATAGGACGCACGTTTCACGGAGTTTACATCGTACTTCCAAGTACGATGAATTCACTCTGATATGACGACGTTGTTCACAACAACACAAATATCAGAGCCAAGCGCGGTCTTCGTCTTGGCGGAGGGCTTACAAGAGTAGCCCCCGTTGGCCTATCCGGATAGTACCTTATCTAGATGTGACTTGAGTCAATCTTGAGGTGCGTCATCTAATCTACGTAAGTATTGTGATAGCTGGGAAGGCACAGAAAGTTCGTGGTGTGTTGTGTGAATGCTGTTTAGGCGTCGTGTGTATTCATAGTGAATGATTAGTGATGAAGAGGTCCTCAGCTTCACCCTTCACGATGACGGCCGTCCACGATTCCAAAGCTTGCACTGCCGCGGAGAATGCGTCGCTGCGTGACCAGCTCGCTCGCCAAGCGGCGGCCACGGAAGAGCTCGCAAAGGGCTTGCGCCGGGGCCAAGAGGAGCTGTGCGAGTTGATTGCGGCCTTTTGTGCGAGTGTTGATAAGATTGATGAGGGCACTGCCGCAAGTGCTGCTGACGTGCAGCGCTCCTCGCGCCATATCTTGCTCTACATGTCATTTCTCAGTCGGACTGCAGCGATCATGGAGGCGCAAGCTGAGGCCGCCAGCGCGGCGTGTGGCCAAACGACTTGCAGGCAGCCGGCGGAGCTGGCCTCGTCAGAGAAGATGGCCCGGCTCGAGCATGAGGTGGCAGCGTTGCGGCAGGCGTTGCGGGAGGCAGAGGCCTCTGCGGCGGTGGCATCGACGTTGGCTCGCCGGGCGGTGCCTGCCTCCCCGCGTCCGGCTGTCGCGCTACAGTGGTTGGCGCAGCTGTCACCGCGCAGGCCTTGGCGCCTTGGCGGTGCCTTGGCGGACGCGGCGGCCAATGCCGAGCCGGTGACGCCACGGGAAGGCTCTGATTTACCGGCGGGGATTCCAAAGATTCGACTCTCCGCCGTGACGACGGCCGAAGCCGCCATCACCGCCGAAGGCGTCACGCCTCGCAGCCCGACGCCGCTGTTGCCAGGCGGGGAGAAACGGCGGCTGAGCTTTTTATCACGAATCCTCGTTCCCTGACTTATAAACGTGACGACATGACTCCCTGACATAACTTGAAGTCGCATATAAACATCCACCGCGCACGCCATCAATAACGTGCCGCACTGGACGCTATTGATCGCGCCACGAAGCACGATTATCATTATGGGGCACAGCGCCGGATCGCATACACGAGGCCGGCCACGGACGGCTCACGGTTCCCCATGGCAGTATACAGCACCTTTGTGCACCTCGGCGCGTGTGCCTCACTGTTGGAACACCTTAGACAGGTGCATCTCGATGCTGGCCTGCATCGAGTTGGTGACACCCTTGAGCCACTCGTCCATGGAACCGCCGTCCGGTGCTTTGGCCTCGTGCGGCTGCGTGAAGCAGCGCGTAAAGGTCGGGAGCACCTCCTTCTCGAGCGTCTGCCGGATCCTCTCCTTGGGCATCGGCGCCTTGTGCGCGTGGATTTGGCCACCAAAGGTGACGTTGACCGTGGGCGCGACCACGCACAGACGCACCGAGGACTGCATCAAATCCTCCATGTTGGAGCGCAGCTCCTTGACCTCGTGCTCCTTGGCGCGGCTCGCGACGACGGCCATCTCGACCTCTTTCTCCTTGGCGCGCGCCTCAGCCTGCGCCGCCTGCGCGACCGCGCGCAGCGAAGTCATCTCTTGATCACGCAACGCCTTTAGACGGTCCACCTCCGCGGCGAGCACCGCGGTGCGCTGCTGCTGCTGCTCCTTCTCCGCGGCGGCCGCGCGCTGCCATAGGTTGCGGCTTGTCTGCTCCTCGCGTAGCTGCTTCGCCTGCAGCTCCGACTGCGCGGCGGCCGCCTGCGCCAGCGCGCGCGCCTCGAGCTCCTTCCTAATGAGGGCGGCCTGCTGCTGTGCATGCAACCGCTGTGCCTCGGCGAGTGCAGCGGACTCGCTCTGGGCGTGCTTTTGCGCGGCGAGGAGTGTCGCGAGCTGCGTGTCGAGATTGCGAATCTCCGCCGAGAACGCGCCGCCGGCCGCCGCGGACGAGGCCTTCTCGTCGGCAAGAGCGGCCTGTAGCTGACGCGCGAGCTCCTCGAGCTTCGCAGTTTGCTCCTGGGTTTGCGCCGCGTGCGAAGTTGCGGCGGCGGCCATGGTGACCGCCTCACTCTGAGCGCGCATCGCGGCGCTCGCGCGCTCCTCCGCGTCGCGCACCGCCGCCCGCACCGCCGCCGCCTCGGCCTCAGCCGCCGCGTGCTTTGCCCCCAGCACTGCCGCCGCGTCCACAACCGCCGCCAGCTCGGCGGCCGCTCCGGCCGCGTCGGCCTTCAGCCGATCCTCGAGCTCTTTAACGAGCCTGCGCAATCGCTCCAGCTCCGCCTCGAGCGCTTCGAGAGAGACCAACGCTGTGCGGCCCTGTTCCGCACCCGCCTGTAACGCTTCCAACTGCTTGGCTAGAAGAGGCAACTGCTCCGCTAGGTCCGCCGCGCGCGACGCGGACGCCGCCGCCTCCGCCCTGACCACCTCCGCCTCCGCATTGGCCGCCGCCGCCTCCGCCCTGGCCGCCTCTGCCGCCTGGCGCGACTCTGCCAGCTGCGCCGCCGCCGCCGACCGCTCGGCCGCCGCCGCCTGCGCCTTGGCATTCGCCGCATCGGCAAGCTTCTGCAGACGCCCCAGGTGCCGTCGAAGCCCCTCCGCCTCGGTCTCCAGATCACAAAGCGCACCAGCCATCGTTGAGCGCAGTGCGGAGTGCGCCGCGCCCTCTCGCTTGCTCGCGCTCGACTCGGCGCGGCTCGCGCTCAGCAGCATCTCCCGCAGCTTCGCGCTCGCCACGGCGCGCTCGCCCAGCAGCTCCTCCTTCTCCTTGGCGACCTTGGCGGCCTGCTTCGTGTGCTGCTCGAGCTGCTGCCGCGTGCGAAGGGCTTCCGCACGCAGATCGCGCGCTTCGGACTCGAGCTTGGCCACGGCACGCTGGTGCTCCTGCTCCATCAGCGCGAGCCGCCGACTAGCTTCAGCCGCCGCGTCGGCGGCGGCCGAGGAGGCCGCGACGGACGCAGGTGCTGCAGCAGGTGCGGGAGCCAGTGCGGATCCGAGCGGTGGCGCGGCTCGGCGTTCCGCGCGGCGCTCCGCCTGTTCGATCTCCAGCAGCCGGCGCAGCCGCTCACATTCGGCCTCACTTGCGGCGGTCTCCGCGCGCGAGACTGCGAGCTCCTCGCGAAGCGCGTGCACCGAGGCGAGGTCGCTCACGCCGGGACGATCTCCGTCGAGCGGCCTCGCCGTCGGCGGCGGGAGCGCCGTATTGAGCGCGGGCGTATGGAGCGTCGGCAGCTCCTTGCTGGCGCGAGCGGTCGCGGCGGCCGCGCGCGTCTCGGCGGCAGCCAGTTGCTGGCGCACCTCGGCGAGGCTCTGCTTGAGCGTCCGGGCGGCTGACTCTGCCTCGTCGAGCCGTGATCGCATGGTTAAGCCCTCTTCGCGTGCCCTCTCCTCGTCCACCTTTGTACGCTTGAGCAGAGTCTTGAGCGAGGCGCACTCGGTGCACTTGGTCGGCACGTGGCCGGCCGCAGGGCCCGCCGTGGTGCGGAACTGTGCGCCACCGACGAACTTGTTGCCGGCGCGGTAGCTGCCTACGAGCGCTGCCTGCGCGTGGTGCAGCGCCTGCTGCATCTGCATGAGCTCGCAGCGCAATCGCGCCGTCTCGGGCGCGCCATCGAGGGCGGCGTCGGAGGCGCCGGCGTACGCGCTCGCCGCGTCGATGAGCGACGAGCCCCACGCCTCGCTGCCGCCGCCGCTGCTGCCTGGGGGCGGAGCGAAGCCAGGTGGAACGAAGCCGTCGCCGCCGCTGCTTCGGGGGCCTCCGCGGCCACCGTCGTTTGCGACTGTCTGCGGCCGCCGCTGCAAGGTTGGTGAACTATATACTGGGTCCAGCACCAGCTGCTGCTGCCTCGCGCCCATCTGCTGCCAGCGGGAATTATGCAGAGGGAGGTTCGAGGAGGAGGATGTTGTGGGCCTCGGGGGCATCGGAGTCAGCGTCTCCGGGGCCATGGAGACGGGTCCCCGGGGAGGACCATGTGTGCCAGAAAGGCGCGGCAGCGAGGACGACGGAGTCGCGAACATAGTGATGACCTCCGCCATGGCGGTCGCTGCGTGGGCTGAAACCTGCTTGAGGACGCTCGGCTCAGTCCAACACAACGCCCATAGAAAGTCAGTTTCGTCGCGGTCCCCACAACGCGACGACCCCACAGCACGGGAGCCGCTATCGCATGGACGAAGTTCTGGAGGCGCTCATCGCAGCGCCTATGCAAACTGCCGCCCCCCTGGCAATCACTCTCACTCACTCACCCACTCACTCACTCACTCACTCACTCACCCACTCACTCACTCACTCGCCCCCCTGGCCCTGGCCCCCGCCCCCTGGGCCTGGCCCTGCTGCGGAGAGTTGAGGACCGATTCCGCGGAATCCACTTTTGGGAAGAACAGTTACATCGAACTTAGAATGCAATTTCGACAACTTTGTTTCCAGGAGCGCGGTAGACGCGCAGTTGCTGATCCGGGCCTCCACGGTGCCGGGGCCCAGGCCTCCATGCCGAAGCAGGTGCCGGCCGACGAGCGCGAGCCCACTCGGGACGAGTCGAGCCTGAAGCCCGGGTCGCATGCTCTCCCGTCACCCACGCCCGCGGTCAGCAAGTCCATCTCTGAGTGGGACCGGTGGGTTGATCAGCAGAAGCGGCTTGCAGAGCTGACGGCGGACATGGAGGTGGTCGAGGAGGGCGACGTGCCCAAGTACGAGAAGCGGCGGCCGAAGAGCGCGCGCTCACCCAAGAGCGCGCGCTCCGGCAAGGAGAAGACGGAAGCGCGGCTCGCTGTGCTCGAGGCCGCGAAGGCAAAGAACGACGCCGAGGTGGAGGAGCTGAAGCGTCTGCTGGGTCGGACGCTGTACACGGGCGGCGGCAACGGTTTCCAGCGGGCCGGCAACGTCGCGACCGCTGGCCTGCGCAAGCTCAACGACGGGCAGGCCGACAGCATCGCCGACCTTCGCCGCCGGCGCGTGGCGGAGGACCTGGCGGCACTCGAGTGCCGTCCGGAAGGGACGCCTCCGTGGGACTCGACGCCGATGCACTACTGCCCGCCCGCGCTCAAGGGGTGCATCCCGATGACGCCCGAGCCGTGGGCGCGCGACCAGCTTGCATACGAGCAGGGCATGCAGGGGCATGGGGCGACCAACTCGACGGCTATGAACTATGAAGTCACGGGCTCCACCAAGAAGCACGTCAGCATGATCGTGAACGACATGGACAAATACCGCCGGGAGCTCGGCAGCGGCAAGGCGACCCCGAGCTCTGCGCGCGTCAACCGCGCATGGAACACGGCCACGCCGCGCACCACCCCCGGCAGCGGACGTTACTCCACCCGCCGCTCCTCGCGCAAGAACACCGGACGCAGCCCGAACAGCCCTGGCGCCGAAGAGGAGGAGCCGGCGCGTATAGTGATCACGGAGCGGCAGGCGCGCGTGCGTGAGCGCCTGCTCGAGGCGCAGGCCACAGGCCACCATTGAGCCGGCTGCCCTCTGTGAGGAGAGTCGCGACCCCCCCTTCCCCCTCCTACCAAGGCGCCTTGGTGCACGGGGCTCATGGTAGGCTCATGGCGACTCGCCCCAGGGAGGAGGGCATTTGGCCATCTATTGGCGTGCATGCGCCTCGGCGGACTGTGAGGTGGCATGAGTGAGTCTAGTATGTCGTCGGTTCGTGCTCATGGACACGTCAGGGGCCATAGCGTCGTGCATCGGCGTGGAGTATAGGGAACAACGAGCGGCAGGAACGCTCCGCCCGTGTTGTGCCCCGGAACCGTACCCTGTTTTGTGCGCGCGCTCGTGCTGAGTGCGATGGCAGTGTGTTATGGCTTATGGGGCTATGTGTCTGTTATCTGTTATCGTGTGTGAAGACGTCAAGATACACGATACAGAGTCGACGGACCACGGAGTGACCGTTTATGGTTTAACTTTAAGTCGCTTTTGTGCGCGACCGGGGGTACCGAACCGGGCGGCAATAGACCGCGCCGGACCGAACGCGACCGGACCGGAACGGAAGGACCAAGGAGGTAGTAACTAAGTACAGGTTCGCCCTCCTTGTACCATCACACGAGCCGGTCAGCAAAAAGGCGAAATGTGAGCGAATGTGAGGCGCCCCCACGCTGACGCTCCTACCCGCGAAAGAACAAAAAAGCTTGAACATGGAGCAGACCGCCCGATGCCGTCGAGGCGGCGTTTAGCTACTGAGGTGGTATTGCCCAATCCGATTTTTCGTCACACGTCCGGCGTGTGGCCTGAACGCCTCGGTGGCAGAGGGGGAGATCGCGAGATCGCCCGTGGGGTCTGAGCACGGACCGACGTGGAGCGTTGTAATCGGTGCGCCATACGCCCGCGTGCCTTTTTTCCTTGAAACCGAAGTCCATCATGAGAATATCATGAGACTTAGTGTGACCAAATGGCCAAATAAATCATGTAGTAGAATCTAATCTCCAACACATGGCGGCGACGGGCATGCTCACACTCGGCCCTGGTGTTCGTCGCAGAGGCCTGAGCGGAGGCATCACCTCAATCGAGTTACGCGCAGTGTCTTGGCCAGGTACCGTACGAAGAGAAAGAAAGTGCAGACGGCGTATATCTCTGACATGCCGCATGCCACGAGGACATACATGAGGAAGAAGAGACATAGAACGCATACGAAGAACGGAGAACTTATTGTCAGGAATAAATTGCCGCGCCACAGTGCTCCGTAGAGATTGGGGGGGTACGCAACCGGCCTGCGCAGGTGATAAACGCGTCAGTGCTGCCGACGCAGCAGTCATGCGCAGGCCGTCGGGCGCGCGATGCTTCTCACATTTTTTTAGCGGATGTGTGAACGTTACGTGTATAAGTCAACCTATAATTGCCTCCGCGCGCCTCCGCCCCGCTCATCGTGTCATACAGTCATGCAGACAGTCTGTAGACTTTCTCTTTGGGGCTCATTGACCCCGCTGCGGCCGGCTCCAGGCGCGTCGGAGGACAGATCTGTCCCCAACAATCTCTCCATTTGCCATCGCCTGCGCCCCCCTTTCGTCTCGCCGCTGCGGAGGAGATGAGACGCCATCAAAATACGAGCTCGGAATTACACACCCTCTCGTGATGACCTCCGACGCATCTCACCGAGTCGGCTAAAGAAATGCCGATGCCCCTTTGGATGGCGATTGCCCCGTTCGGTTTGCTGCTCACGAGCACGACGCCGCGCACACCGACCGTTACCGCACGGCGAGCAACGTCACCCGTTGCCGTCGACGCTCAGCAGGCAGCCTCTTTGACCAGTACGCTCAATTTCAACGACCCGAACGTCCAAGCCTCCTTTGGCGCCATTGCAGCAGCACTTATTGGCGGTGTCGCCTATGCAAACAACAAAAAGGAGCCGAGCACGGAATCGTCGGCTCCACCCTCGGCTGCTCCCGTGACGGTGGCGGTGGCGGCACGGTCGGCACCGCCAAAGGAATGGCCTGCCGTCGGCGGCGGCAATGCCCCGCACCGCATGCGCGGCCCGTGGCCGAAGGAGCCCGCACGTGAGCAGTGGGAACCGCCGCCCGGCTGGCAGAAGCCCTCCAAACCTGTGACCTCGTGGTATGACAGGGGCGACCGCCTCGTGTCCGCGAAGCCTGCGGCGCCTGCGCCCGCCGCGCCGCCGCCCCCGCCCCCAACCTCCAAGTTGCCGAACATGGCTAGCATGTGGGATCAGTTCGTCGCCTCTTTCAAGGGCCAGAGCGCTCCGTCATCGAGCCCGACCGCCGGGGCCCTCAAGGAATGGCCTGCCGTCGGCGGCGGCAGCGCCCCGCACCGCATGCGCGGCCCGTGGCCGAAGGAGCCCGCACGTGAGCAGTGGGAACCACCCCCCGGCTGGAAGCCACCGTCCCCTCCGGCAGCCCCCGCCTCGAGCGTCGTGTCCTGGTACGACTCGGGCAAGCGGCTGTGAGCGCCCTTATCGCGGATCGCCCGCATGACGGTGCTCGCACCTTGGCGCACGCGGCATCCTAACAAGGCATCCTCGGCTTCGGATGCGCTCTGCTGAGGTGGCAGCTCCTCTCGTATAGCCGATAGCGGTGCTCGTGAGTGGTGATGCGTTATCGCGCAGGCGGCGTGCTCCTTGGCATCACGCAACTCAGGGCAGGTGCTCTTGCATGAGCATGAGCACCCGCGCTATCATACATGTGGGTACACAAGTCCATGTTGCATGTGATGCAGCACACCACAGGCGGGACTACGTCTCTACAGACGTGATTCGTGCCGCGCCTGCAGGTAAACATGTGCTGTAGAAGAGCGTGTATATCACGTGTGGTCGAGGACAGTCCGAGAGCGGGGCAGGGTCCAGGGAGACACTGTGGCCTCTCAATTGTGAATTCGGATGCATAATACGAGAAGTCGTTCAAGTCATAGTCAAGTCCCCAATTGCAAGTCGGAAGTCGCAAGTCCCTACACCCTAGTCCGCTACAACAGACAACCACGGAAGCCTATCGAATGTGCTCCGGAGGCCAGCAGGGGAGGACAGGAGTCGATGGAGATGGCGGAGGGGGATCCATCTAGACTTGACTTGACTTGAGTTGACTTGACTTGACTTGACTTGTCTGATTCGAAGTGTGGACACGTGTGAAATGTCGGCTTTCGTCACCCTTTCGCTCTCGGCTGGGTTGGCGGCGTTACTCTTGCACCGCGCGTATACGACTGGTCGACTGCGGCACGTGATTGCGTCGCTCGGCGGATCTGTTGCATACATCGAACCGTACACCGGCAAAACATATCCGCTCGACAAGCCACGCTGGTCGGGTGATGACAAGCCTGGAGAACAGCCCATACCGCTCATGCTGACGGCGCTGCCAGGAATCACGCGCAGACAAATTGACAAGACCAAACGCAGCCTATGGCGGTACGCGGCCTCCCTCCCAATGGCATGCGCCGACCCGATCTCCCTGGGCGAGGGTTGTACGCCACTCGTCCAACGCCCGTTTGCCGGCAGTTGCCCTCATTTCAAGCTGGAGTGGAACAACCCGACGTGCTCCTTCAAGGACCGCGGTACCACAGTGATGCTTTCACTGCTGCGGCAGCAGGGTATCACGCACGTCCTCGAGGACTCGAGCGGCAACGGCGGCGCATCAGTGTCGTGCTACGCGGCGGCGGGCGGGCTGCACGCGACCATCATGGCGCCCGATTCAACGTCGCCGGCGAAAACGGTGCAGATGAAGGCCCACGGCGCGACGGTGGAGCTCATTCCGGGCTCGCGCCAGGCCACGTCCGACGCCGCGGTCGCAGCGCACGGGCGCGATGGAGGCCGCCTCTTTTACGCATCGCACGCGTGGCACCCATTCTTCCTCCACGGTACTAAAACACTCGCGTACGAGCTCTGGGAGGACCTTGGCTTCCGGGCGCCGGACAATGTGGTCATCCCGTCGGGTGGGGGCTCCAACATCCTCGGCTGCGATCTCGGCTTCAGCGAGCTCCAGCGCGCCGGTGAGATCCAGAAGCTACCTCGCCTCTTCTGCGCGCAACCGCTGCTATGCTCGCCACTTGCCTCGGGGATCCTGCAAGCGCTCGGCGAGACGGACGGGCACTCGCCACCGGCGGAATGGAACGTGCCGAACAAGACGATGGCCGAGGGTACCTCGATCTCCCGCCCAGTACGCCTCCAGGAGTGCATCGACGCGGTGGTTCGCTCCAAAGGTGGCGCTATACGTGTGACAGAGGCGGAGATGGCCCAAGCGACCTTTGACCTCGCGCAGTGCGGCCTGTACACAGAGCCCACATGCGCGCAGGCGGCCGCGGCGTACCGCACCTTGATCGCGCGGGGGGTCATAAAAGCCGATGAGACTACTGTCATTGTTCTCACGAGCACAGGCGTCAAGGCCACGCCTGGCATCGCTACGCTTCTCGAGACGCGCTGAGACGAGCGGCATGCGGCCTGGCAGCCGATCCCGCGTCCATGAAAGCTCGGGGCCCGGCCCTTGAGAGCTTGTACGATGGCCTCCATACGCCCTGCCCGACGCGACTGACATTGTGTGTCGTCAGGGTCGGGCGATCCGAATAGTGCGGTCGAGATGATCTGGGAGATGAGTGTAGAGTGACGTGAGTGTTTTATCGGATCTAATCTGAAATATTAGCGGTAGCTACTTGCTACCCTAGTGCCAGCCGCGTCGGTTCAAAGACACAGGGGTGAGCCGCATCGGTACAAACCAAGCGCGGGACCAGCCGCATGCAGATTGCACAGTCGACGGTCGACCGTTCACCGCCGGGCCGCCGCCTGCATGAAGCCCGTACCGGATAGCACCGGGGGGAACCGGAACACACACGAGACAGACATACGGATCGCACATACGAACCTCAATAACCGACCTGTAAGCTCGCCAGGCGTTGTGCTGTGCAGCCGAGGTGTGGGTTCTTACCGTACCGGTACCGGGTACCGGATTCGGGTATAGCGCTATAGCGCGCTCGCACGAGTTGTGCGCTACGGGCGACTGACGCGTGGAGCAACGACTTTGGCATGCACGGACTGGTGTCACTCATAGTGCACGCGGCGCTGCCGTCGCTATCGCAGCTGGCTGATCACTATCGAACCGACAAATCAGCAAAGCACGGCCACTCGTATGTTGGCTTGTACGGCATGCTACTCGACCCAATCAGGAAGGACGTGCGCAATGTCACTGAGATCGGGATCCTTGCCGGCTCGTCGCTGCTGATGTGGGCAGACTATTTTGATCGCGCCCAAATATGGGGAATGGATATCAAGCTCACAACTGCGGCACGCGATCGAACAGCAAAAAATGAAAGAATCCACATGTGGCAAGTCAATGCAGGAATGCCAGATACGGCCGAACGCCTTAACTTGATGAATGAAAGCATGGACCTGGTGGTGGAGGATGCGTCCCATAATTGGGAAGATTCGCATGCCATCGCCTCTGCCCTTTGGAGACTTGTCAAGCCAGGGGGCTTCTACGTGATCGAGGACATCAACACTGGAGGCAACAGTCGTGGCAAGTACCTAGGCAGTGGCCTTGGCCAGCCTGGCTTCGCCTCGCTAGCTCACAATGCGACCGGAATGCTGCGTGATATTTTCCTGGCCAATGACGTCTTCTTCGCTGACACGCTCATAGGAGTCGACATCGCAAAGAGTGCGTTTGTGAGAGAGCAAACGATTAAGCATTGGATGCATGACTCTATCAACCACAATTCGCATATGATAGTGATCAGAAAGCGTGCTCAAGTGTAAGTTTAAAGAGTTAAAGAGCGACTTCCTGCGTTAATCGAGCGCCACTGACGCTGGGCCCTCAAGGATTTGAGGCAGACTGGTTGAGGAGAACTTCGGCTCCGCGACCCGCGGTGCTGCCGAACACCAACCCGCGGACCGTAAGGAACGAAGCGAGGATATCGACTGCCGTCGGTGCTCCGACCGCTTCGCCAAGTATGGTGTCGAAAAGCGTCGTTCTGAGCAACACGAAGTGCTCACAGCACAGGGATCGGCAAAATCCGGCTCGGCTGCTCTCTTCTCACATACTAGGAATGTCTGGGTCCAACTTGAACAGCTATTTGCCGGCCTCGGAGGGCGGACGGCGGACTTCGGTCCCATCCGTAGCAGCGGCCACAGGGGCGTCGACAGCGCGCGCCAAGGAGGCGGCCAAGGAGGCAATGTCCAACTTCTCCTCACGGTTCGTGTCCTCCTTCGCGGAGCTCAAGACGGCTGTGCGCGAGCGGCTGGACGACTACAAAGAGCCGCCCCCGTCGGCGCGGTCTGCGCCGGCGCCCGCGCCGCCCTCAAGGCAGCCCTCGATGCCGCAGCTCACGCCCGAGCAGCGCGCCACGTTCTTCGAAGGCCTGCTGAAGCAGCGGCCGATGCCGTTCGAAAAGATCAAGAAGACGTGCTTCGCCGAGGGCGTGCCGGACTGCTCGGCCACTCCGCGCCTGCGCGCCATCGCGTGGAAGCTCCTCCTTGGCTACCTGCCCGAGGACCGCATGCAGTGGCACACGTTTCTCGCCATGCAGCGCCTGTCATACCAGGCGTTCTTCGAGGAGCTCAACGTCGTGCCGGATAAGGAGGAGAAGGCGGCTATGGAGGCGGCGGGCGGCGGTGATGGCGGCGGCGGTGATGGCGGCGGCGGCACCGGCGGCGCCGCCGACGCCGCCGACCCGCTCTCGCCCGCAGCGGCCGTCGACCCGCTCGGGGGGGTCGCGGCAGCGAGGGCGATGAGAAGCCAGTCGGCAGCGACTGTGACGTACAGGTGACCTCGGTACTGGGTGTGAAGGCACCGAGCAGTGCCGCGCCCGCCGCCGGCGGCGGCGGCGCGTCGGATGCCGTCGCCGACCCGCTCGGCGCAGGCGACAGCTTGAGAGAGGTGGCGGATGAGTTAGATGACTCCGATCATCCGCTGACCAGTACCCATGGGTCCAGGTGGCTCGAGTTCCACGCCGATCAGGATCTGCGCTTCGAGATTAAGAAGGACGTGGACCGCACGCTGCCCGACTACGCCTTCTACAACACGTCCCATCGCGAGGGGCGGGTGCACCACGCTGCGATCTCACGTATCCTTTTCGTGTATGCGAAACTCAATCCGGGCATACGGTGCGTTGAACCCCCTCCTCTCCGTCGCCCTTCCTATTCCCCCCGTCGCCTCCCCTCCCCCCCACCGTCGCGTTCCCTCCTCCCCCCTCGCCCCGGCCTCAGCTACGTTCAAGGCATGAATGAGATCCTCGCCCCAATCTACTACGTCTTCTGCCAGGAGATTGAGGCCGCCGCGGCCGACGCCAGCGGCGCGAGCCTCAAGTCGCTCGGCGAGGACAGCATCATGCCGACGGCTCTCGAAGAGGCTCTCAAAGCTGTGGAGGCCGATGCATTCTTCTGCTTCACGAACCTGATGGCCGAGCTGCGAGACCACTTCTGCTCCAAGCTCGACCATACCGTCATAGGCATCACCGCAAAGATCACCGCACTCGAGCGCCTGATCGAGCGACTCGACCAACAGCTCTCGACCACGCTCACCAGGCTGCGGGTCTCGCCCACCTTCTACGGGTTCCGATGGATCACGCTCCTTATGACGCAGGAGTGGGAGCTGCCCGACGTGCTCCGGTTCTTTGACTCTCTCTTCGCCGATCCGCGCCGAGACGAAACCAAATCAAACTTCCTGATCTACTTTGCCGCCACCATGGTTCGCCCGCGCGCGAGGAGCTCCTGATTGCCACTGGGTGCTTCTGGGTGCTTCTGAGTGCATCCGAGCGCCTCTGGGTGCATCCAATTGCCTCCCTCATCAGGTGCTCTCCATTCGCGAGGAGCTCATCGGAAATGACGACTTCGCCTTCGCCGTCAAGGCGCTCCAAAGGTTCGTCAATCCGTGGCAAGCGTCTCCAGGCCCTGAGTGCCACCGATTGCCACCGATTGCCACTGATTGACACTGATTGACACTGATTGACACTGATCATCACTGATTGGCCTCTCTGATCCATCTCATCCATAGGTTCGAGGCACGCGTCTCTATGGAGAAGCTGCTCGCGAGAGCGCATGACTACTACAAGGCGGACCACCCGTCCGCGTACACGAGCCGCAGAGAGTCGCTGTCCACGCCGCCGCCACCGCCGCCGCCGCCGCCGCCACCGCCGCCCGTAAAGTCGCCCTAATTTGGATCCGAAGCCGCCACCGCCCGCAAAGTCGCTCTGATCCTCTGCGGCCGATGGGCGTGCTGATGGTAGCCGATCATAAGGCTGAGCAGACAGAGGCTGCACGCTTCCAGACAGGCGGTCGCATGTTCGACACTGCGAGGCTCGAAATCAAAGTTCAAACCTTGTTTGACCCTGTGACGCTGACCGACAAAACCCCTTCGGGCTGTCGGCATGTCACGGCAGGTCGGTTAAGGTTTTCATCTCCTTTTGGAGAGCGGTCTGTGTACTGTGTCTTGTTACTTGTAGCCATCAGTGTGACAATAGAGACCCCCTTATTCCTAGCTCGCACGGCGCTAGCTTAATCACTGACCACGAATTATCGAATCGTCGTGGACGACTCTCGACTGGACCCCAGCATTTCCATTTGCAACATGTTTGCCATGTTTTGCGCAAGAACGTACCCCAACCCTTGCACCCAACCCTCTTCATGTGCGGTGTTTAATCGATTATTCCAGAGTCTCCAGAGTTATCCACACAACATGGGGTCATGTAAGGAGTGTGTATTCTGAGCGGGCAGTAACAGTGCCGAAGCACCGGTTGTCGCGTCTGTCGTGTTAACGGTCACGCGCCGCTCGCTCACACACATTCTGAGCGGGCAGTAACAGTGCCGTAGCACCGGTTGTCGCGTCTGTCGTGTTAACGTTCACACGTCGAAACACAGAGCAGAAACACAGGCTCGTCACTCTTGCTCGCTCCGCGCGTGCACCAGTGCTACACACATGTCGCACGAGAACATGTACAACGCTGAGAAAGAGCTTTGCAGAGGCAAGCTCATCGAACTGGAAAAGCTCAACGACGTGAAGGGCGTCGGTCGCCAGCAGCGCAAGGCAAAGAAGCCTGCGCCGCCGCCGCCGGAGACCGTGCTTTGCTTTCGAGACGGCGTCTTCGCCCGAGTCTCCGTTGCGGCTGGCAGCGCTCTTCACTCCAGTAGCGTGGCACGCGAATCGACGGTACCCTATGTAGCCGACGGCGCTGAGCTGCTCGCGGGTCTTTCCGAGGAGCAGCGAAACGCACTGCTCAGTGGCGAGCTGCTCGCCAGGACAGCTATTCTTTCCTCGTCGGATTTCCACCGCCCGCTCGAACTTGAAGCCTATCGAGAGTCCGCCTCGGCGCGTGCCGCACCCCGCGCTGCGCCGTGGGCGCGCCGCCGCATGGGAGGCAGCAGCAGTCGCTGGCGTCAGCAGCAGCGGGAGGAGGAGCTCAAGGAACAGCTTGCTGAGGCGGAGACTGACGAGGAGCTGCCCGCGAAGCCCTTGAAGCCGCCAGAGCTCCCGAGGCGGTCGCTGACTCAGCCACAACCTGTGGAAGCCCAGTCCGCGTATTGGGATCCAGTGCGTGCGAAGGTGGCAGGGCGCATGGCCGAAGTGGCTGCTGAGGACGCCCCGAGCCGAAAGCAAAAGAGGCAAAAGTGCAGTCGAAGCAACGGCGCGAGCCGGGTCTCGTTTGTGACCGATGACGATGGCTGAGTGCGGTGAGAGTGGGACTGCTGTGCTTGAATGTAAGGCTTGAGGACTTGAGCGAATCCGACCAATCGAACCGAATAGTCTGAATAGTGTTAAAGAGCGCGGCTCAGTGTACAGTGACCGCAAAGACGCGTTGAGCGTAACAAAAAACTAAGCTTACGCCGCTCTTTGGCCCGCCCCTCCCTTTGACCCAAAGGAGATAGGGAGAGGTATTCCTTCTGGATTCACACACTATCCCATGCACTATCCCCTCCGAGCCTGATTTTTTGAACTCAGTATGCGGCGGACCCGTCGCCGTCCGGCACCGGGCTTGGGCTAGTAGGCTTTGTTTACGATTGTCATTGACGATTGTATCGTCCGGTAAAAAGGCGATACTGCGTTACTCTTAGTTTACTGCCTCAAATTTTACACACTGATCTAGTTCGCGGGTCTTCGAAGCGTGCACAGTTCGCGCCACCACTGCCTGTGGAATTGACCCTTGGACTGCTCGTTACTGCTTCTCAAGAACAAGGAAGTCGTCGAAATAGTCAATATCGCCAACAACCTCGAGCGCAAGAGACCATCCGCCTCGAACGATGGTACGCACCTTCAGCCCAACGGATTGCGCCAGTGAGGTCAGCAAGGGTCTCGACCAGCCAGTATCCCCTCGCTCGGACATCCATACTGGCAAGCAGTCGATCGAACTCCCTGGACACAACCTCGATTCTTTGTGAGGGAACAAGCGCTTCTTCTTCAAGTACCACGCGTCGATGGGCAAGCCGCTGTCGAAGCGTTTTGCGACCGACTCATCCACCAAGTAGATGGAAATCATGGCCACTCCTCTCGGGGACAGAGTCCGTGAAATCTCTTGCAGATGCTCCAGAAGGATGCTTCTTGGCAACCTCTTGGCCGTCCAAGATTGAGCTTCAAAGGCGATAGCTCCATATGCAAATACGAGATCAAAGCTCTGATTCGCGAACGGGTATCGATTCTCTTTTTTCGAATGAGTGCAAGTGAACGATGCGTCCATGCCATCACCACACTTGCGAAGCATTTGTTTGGCCTTTTGAATTTCGCCGCAGTCTTGGTCGAAGCCGCTATATCTGCCTCCAGCTGTGGGATCGAGAAAAGGTACAATGTAGGCTGCCATGCGGCCCCAGCCGCAGCCGATGTCCAGAACACGGGAGCTGGGCTTCATTCCTTGTTTCACCATCAGGTCGACGACTGCCATAGCTTGGATAGTAAGAATTCTGAAATTCTGACCATAGGCCACGATGCCGTTTGTACTCTGTGTGCATGCTTGCTCCAGCAAAAGGCCAGTGCCCCCGCGGCATACGTAATCATACCAATTCGTCACCACTCCTTTGGCGCCTTGCAAGCCCGTAGTGTTCTGGAAGCCACCGTTCGAGCCGCCTATGCGAGTCGGTGTGTTGAGGGACTTTGATGCAGCGCAATGGCGACTTCGAGCGCTCTGAATGGGCTCTGTGGTTGAACCGGTTTGCTGTGCTGTGATAACAGCAAGTACCAACATCCCAGTAAATCCAGCAAGATGTGTGCGCATCCCTGTGAGGAACGGCCCAGCCGACGTGGCGCGCACGAGTCGCGTCGCTCGCAAAGTGCTGCGCGGTCCTCTGCTTGAATGACTGGGATCAAGCTCACCGCTGAAAGGTTGCGGACCCCTCTTGCATGGTTGCTTTCGAGAGGCGTGTGTGGAGCGGCGCGGGTCACGCTTCTGCCAGCCTGGAATCCTGCTGCCGACCTCGCAGGGTTTCGTCATCTCTTTATTAGGCAACCAGTGGGTTTCGTCACTAGGGCTACCGGTACTAGACCTCCGTAGGATGCTGCTACTGCTGCTGCTGTGAAACACACAACGCGCACTGCAATGCTGTTCAACACAACGCGCACGACCTCCGGACCCCCAAGCACGAGGGCCCGGGCCCCGGCCCTCTATCGCTAACGCTATGGACGGAGGTGTGGCCGACACAACCTGCTATTACACAGGTTTACACAGGCCGTTAATCGGCGGCATAGAGTAAACCAATAGGGTCGCGCTGCTGCTGCTGTTCAACACAACGCGCACGAAGCTGCTGATGCTGTTCAACACAACGCGCACGAGAAGAGTGAAAAGATGTTAATTGGCCGCGGTGCGCGCGGGCCTCGCCCCGCCCCATCCCCATCCGTAGCCTCCTCCGTCGGTCACAAACCACTCGAAGAGGGTCGGCTCGTCTCGAGCCACATCGGTGAGCACGTCCTGGTCCGCGCACAGCACGGCCGCCTCAACCGGCCACGCCTCTCTAGCTCCCGCGGGTCGCGAGATCGCCGCGGCCTGGTCGACGAGGCGCGCGGTCCTCGCGCCAAAATTGCGGCTGAGCCGCTGCCATGCAGCTCGATCACCGAAAAGAAAGGTTCCGACCACGCACGTCGAGTGATTTGCCCCCCGCAGCGCGTTGTGGCACGCGCCCTCGTGCAGCAAGGCTGCAATACCATTCCGCGGCCAGAAGAGCGTCCATGGCGCGGGCGGCGGCTTCGCCCGTGAGGCGCGATAGATGTTGAAGCCAACATCGACGTAGGCGAAGCGTGTCCGCTCCGGATGCAAGTCCATGGCGCGAGACATCAGATGTAGCTTCGCGAGCCAGATCAGGATCTCCGACGATGGGCAGTGCAAGCGATCCGCGCGCTGGTAGCCGGGCTGCCTGACCTGCCACTGCTGCGAAGCGAGTTGTGAGTGGCGTGCGGCTCGCTCGAGGACTTCCGGATCGCGCTTGAGCCATGCTGCCAACCCTATGACGAGCTCGCGCATAGTGAGCGGCTGCACCTCAGTCGTGTGACCTTGTGCTTGCCGGATCTTCACAATGTTCTCCACGTCTATGGGTGTTCCGAAGATGAGGTAAGGAGCTGGCACATTGGCCGAGTGTTGAAAGTTGTAAGGGTGCTTGACGAGTTTGTGGTCAAGCTTGATAAAGACGCTCACGACGAGAGGGAGAGTTTGCTCTCTTGAGCTGCTCACCATCGGGCGCACCCAAACACAGTGCGACTCGACAAAGCCAGGCCGTTCGCTGTTCTCCCCGACGCGGGCAAGTTTGAACATCTCTCCGAATTTGTATATACTGCCCGACCTTGAACTTTACGGTTGTGGTGGTCGACGCGCTCGCCATAGCGCTCACTGCGGGTGCGGAGAGAATGGAACTTGACGAAGTAAATCCGAGCGCACAACATGAAAGAGACTTTGGTGATCTTCGTCGTCCTCCCGCTCACGCTTCCATCGAACCACGTGAGTATTTAAGCGATCTCCACGAACTTTTCGGCGCTATCCGATGGCTTCACGCTCTCTGAAGACTGCCGACCGAGCCGCCGAGGCCGTGCGTGCTGCGTACCTTGTCGGCATCGGTGATGCGGATGCAGCGCTCAGCAGGACGCGATCGGCCGCGGAGGCCTACGAAGCAGCGCTCTCGCACGCACCTCGCCTTGGACAGGCATACCTTGGGCTGGGTCGGCTTGCCTTGCAGGACCCCGCTTCCATGCGCCACGCGTCTCCATCGCTCTGGCTGCGCCAAAGCGCTGCGCTGTTGCCGACTTCAGCCGAGGCATCATTTCTGCTCGGCGTTGCGCTCGTACAAGAAGGCTCGCTGGCCGAGGCGACCGCCGCGCTGCGCAGGGCGGTGCTATACGCGCCGTCCCACGCCGACGCGCACTGGCAACTGGGGGACGTCCTGTCGCTGCAGGCCGAGAAGCGCGCCGCTGTGGAGAGCCTAAGCCGCGCGATCCGGCTGGCGCCGCACCACATCGAGTCCTACTCAAGCCTGGCGCGTGTGATGGGCTACGAAGTGCTCTCCGAGGGCGCGGCGCGACTGGCGGTGCGCTGCTATCGCGCGGCACTGCGTGTGGCCCCAGCGCACCACGAGACGCTCCACAACCTCGGCGAGTACCTTCACATGCAAGGCGCGACTGCTAAGGCAGCCCTAGCCTTCGAGCAGGCCGCACGTGCGGCACCAGAGAGCGGACGGACCATGCTCAGCTTAGGGGAGGCACTGCAGCGCTTATGCCGCATAGACGAAGCGCGGCATTGCTACACCCGAGCGGCGGAGCTCCTGCCGCGTAGCTCGCGAGCACAAATCCACGCGCTCTTCCCTCCGACTTGGGGCGACGTGCGGCCAGCGCGCGCGGCGGGCGGTGACGCGGCATCAGGCGGCGCGGCGGGCGGTGGCGCGGCGGGCGGCGGCGCGGCGGGCGGCGCGGTGCTCACTCACACACGAGGTGAGTTCCCATCGTTCAAGTCTCTTCGGATGCACCCGTCAGGCCAATGGCACCTTCCGGCCGCACGTGTGCTGGCGCAGCATGGTGTGCTCCTCATCCCGCGCCTCGTGTCACGCGCGCTGTGCGACGAGGTGCTCGGCCTGATCGAGGGCTGGCCATTGGCCTCTGAGGGTACCTCGGAGACAACTCGACAGCCGTTTCGGCGACGGCACCACGCGCTGCCGTTCCTGCAAGGTCCCTCAGGCCGCGTGGCCATGCGGCTTCTTGAGGAGCTGCAGGCGAGTCCACTGATGTGCACGATTGCGATGCTGCTGAGCACGAGCCTAATGGCCATGATGATGAGCCTGATGGCCATGATGGCGAGCTTGATGGTCACTTGACTCGCACCGATCGCCCGGTGCCGATGACCCATCCAGTGCGAGCTGCAGTCATGCAGCAGCTGATACCTGAGTGCCTCTGCCATCGTCAGTGGATGTGCGCTGACCTCTGCCCTGGTCCTGTCCTGGTCCTGTCCTGGTCCTGCGCAGCCGCTGCTTGAGACGGCGCTCGGAACCAAGGCCGTACGTCTCGTCGAGTGTGGCTTCCTAACCAGCGAGCCGGGCGCCTTGGCGCAAGCCTTCCACGCGGACACGTCGCCACCGAGGCTCGGGGCGTGTGAGGGGGCGGCGCTCAAGATCCAGCTTGCCCTGGTCGAGGTGGGAGAGGATTTGGGGCCTCTCGAAGTCATCCCCGGCAGTCATCACCACCCGAGTAGCCTTCATCAGCCGGGCAGCTTCGTCAGCCCCATGATGGATGAGAGGAGCCATCAGAGAGGACAGCGCGTCGCACAGGACCTTGGCCATGCTGAGAACGCCCAGGGCGACGCTGAGTACGCCCGGCAGACCGCTGATGACGTCGCGGAGCCTCCTGTGCTCGCTCATCGGTTCCTCGTCTCGCCGGGCGACGTGACCATCTACTGGTCCACCGTACAGCATCGAGGGAGCGCTAATGTGGGAAACCACTCGCGCCCCACCTTCCACATAGCGGTCATCGGCGATGGCGCCGTACCAACGGGCATGCCTTACACGGTCATGGTAGATGACCTGCTCGCAAAGTACGGCACGCGCACGTGGGGCAGGGTGTCCTCGCCCAGCCTTTTGGTGGGCGAGACGCTCTGAGAGATCTCGTCTTACTACACGTAGTACGTCTCGAGAGCTCTCGAAGTACGTCTGATTGGCTTTTTTGTAGCCCACATCCACTGCAGACCCGGCACAGGTGTTCAGGGAGAGGGACGCGGGAGACACCGCCGCGCCGGCCTGGGAAAATGCTGCACATGGACCGGATTCTGGACCGAACGCGAATCCGGACCTGACGCGCATCGCCGCATCCGACGGCCGTCCCCGCCGTGCCCGTCCGGGCGGGCTGGCACGGTGGCGCGTACCGCTACCGGCTGCGCGGCTCGTACAGCCGACCAACGGGCAAAACGGTACCGCGCCCGCCGGCCCGTACAGCCGACCAACGGGAAAAACGGTACCCCGCCGCGGCGCCGGACTTGGCGGACCGCCGGACGACCGATCGCCGATCGCCCTTCGTTAGCTTCCCGCCCCCCGTCCGCTTCGAGAGCTGGCAGCTGGCCGGAACGGTTCGTTTCACGTCCCCACGTCCTGACCACGTCCCAGTTCCTACACGGTTCGAACGTGCGATACGTCGGGTGGGTCATAGTTACCATGTCGTCCCGACGCGGTTTTCCCCGCGCCGTCGCCGCCGGGCCGGCCGCGGCCGGGGACGGTCCGGCGGAGTTTCTAACCGATTCTACCAAGCGTTACCATCAGCTAGGCTGGCGCTTGCGAATAGGTATGTATCGCAATATATCACACACAGTCCCGTCCGAAAACACCTGCGAGGATTCAAGTTCAAGATAGAAACTTGCGGCACGACACGCGGCGCGCCGCTCTCACCTCAGATGACAGCGTCAGAGAACAACAACAAGAGCAACGAGCCTTGCAGGGGAGTTACATCCCTCGTAGGATCAACTCCCACCGGCGAAGAGTGGATCCAGCGCGTCAACGAGACATCATTAATTGACACCCCAGCCAAAAGGACTCGGCCTTTGAGTGACCTCGGCACCAGCCTCTGCTTGCACCTGCCACGAGCTCAGCCAACGAGCGGTGCGGTGAGTACCTCCGCTGGGGGTCTTCGCGCCGCGTCGGCCCGCTGCCCCCGAGCTGCGCCGAGGAAGGCGACCGCGGTCGTGTTCACACGCCAAGTGCGCTGCGCTTTCTTCTGGGCCACCACGGCGATGAACTGTTGGTGCGAAGGGCTCCAAAGCGAAGTGGACGGAGGCGCGTGCGGCTCGGCCGCGAGGTCATGGGCGCCGAGATGGGGGACATCGCCCTCTTCCTCGTCGCTCTCGGAGACGAGGTCGCCGACGAAGAGGACGACCCACACGGCGACTATGCCGACGCACACGTAGACGCTCAGGCCATGCGGGGTGAGCTCAAGCGCGCCGACGAGGATCGAGGTCGTCGCCAGCGAGAGGAAGCAGGTGTGAAAGAGGGGCGAGGGGATGCAATGGCGCAGCATGGCAGTCGTGAGTGCGCCCGCAATGACGCAGCCCGAGAATACGAACATGATGACCCACCAATACTCGCCAAAAGCCTCCTTGAGCACCGGCACGAGGCCGAAACCATCGAGCAGATTGTCGATGGCGAACACAAGGCTCATGATCATCTTCTTCACGAGCGATAGGTCACAGGCAACCGGCTCGTCGTCATACGCGAGGACGACGCCGTCGACGAAGAAGCCGATAAAGTACGCGATTGTTTCAGCCGGCGTGAAGCTGTTCTCGGCACCTGCCCCCGAGCCCGATTCCTCAGGGTTCAAGCCAGGGAAGCCGGCCGCAGCTGTCTGGAGGATGGCCGATGTCGCAATGCTCAGTACGATCAGCACGGTGACTGCAATCTTGGCGTGCATGACTGTGGACTTATCGGTGCTGCCTTTGATGATGGCAGCGACCGCGGGATCGCCGCTCTCCATCACCTTGGGGAAGAGCTCTTTCATGTACGTGATGAGGAGCGCGCCGCCTGCGATTTGTTCAAAAGCGTTTCCAAGCGACTCTGGGAGCTCGCCGATGCCGACCGCGATGCCGAGGGCAATAATGAGCACGAGAGCTGGGACGGTGGCTGGCACGAGCCCGATGACTATGCGCTGGCTCAATGTGAGCGCAACTGCTTGCGCTTCCGGCATGGCCGGTAAATGCCGGTACCAGCTTAATCGGGGTTAAGGCCATCTTCTCTTCACGGCGCCGTAACAGCGCCTCAAAGGCCCGTTCCGATGCTTCCGTACTGTTCACCGGAACCATACAGGACATTGGTAAGCTGTAGGGCCGGAAATACGA
>JWZX01002070.1:0-27952 GCA_001275005.1 Chrysochromulina tobinii | reverse complement strand
TCTGTGTGAACCAACAATGGAGTGGCGTGAGCTACACGTCGGGTGCCCCCGTGCCGTGCACCTACTTTACAACAACCCCGGCGGCTTGCGCTTCCTATGCCACCGCGCGGACCAGGTGCCCGGCCTCGTGCGGCACATGCCCGCCTCCCTCGCCCGCCCCACCGAACACGATGGTCATGTGCACGAACACGTGCCTCCGCCCGCCCTCCCCACCGCAAGCACCACCGCCCCCGCCCGCCATGGGCCGCCGGCAATTGCAGGGCACCTCGTCTCTGTGCGGCGAGACGTGCGTCTGGGCCTCCGACGGCGACTGCGACGACGGCGGCCCCGGCACCGAGTTTTCCGGCTCCTGCGCCCTCGGCACTGACTGCGCAGATTGCGGCCCGCGCGCGCCGCGCCCGCCCCCGCCTTTCGTCGTCCTCCCTCCGCGGAGCCCGCCCCCACCCCGGAGCCCGCCACCACCGCCACCACCTGAATCTGACGGTCTTGGCACGGCATCTGACGGCGTGTGCAACGACGGAGGTCCGGGCTCCGAGTTTGCGCTGTGCGCTGTGGGCACGGATTGCGCCGACTGCGGCCCGCGTTACGTGATGTTTTCGCCGTCGCCGCCGCCTGCGATTCCGCCCCCTCCGGCGCCGCCGCGCTCGCCGCCGCTGCCGCCGCAATATCCTCCGCCTTCGCCCAAGACTCCGCCTCCGCCGTCCCCGTCTACGCCTCCGCCGCTCCCACCGGCCGCGCCGCTGCTGGATCAGGGCGAGTGCGCCGTCGTCTACCTGAAGCACGACGACCCCGATACCTGGGCAATCGTGCTCTTCGACCACCTGAACGCAGGTGATTCCCTCAAAGCGACCGACGCTGCGTACCTTGCGGGGGGGTGCGGTGAGACGTGCTTCTGGGCCTCCGACGGCGGCTGCGACGACGGTGGCCCCGGCACGGAGTTTTTCGACTGCGCTTACGGCACCGACTGCACCGACTGCGGCCCCCGCGCCTCGGGCTTTGCCGCCGGTGAGACCCATGTGACCTACACGGCGACCACCCAGGTGAGAGCCGGCTCCGTCCTCACCAGCGCCCAGTTTACGGGCTGGGGGAACTTCCTTCCTGCCGGCGGAGATGAGATCATCATCTACCGGGGCACCCTGACCGCCCCCACGTTCCTGTGCGGCTTCTGCAACCGTGCTGTCGCGTCTCCTACGGGTTGCAGCTTCAACGCCATTCCAGGCTCCTCGGCCATGCCCGCTGGCGTGTGGAACAACTTCCACTCCGCCACCTTTTACGGCGTCTACGACCAGTGGATCTACGACACGCGCGCTCGCTCGATTGGTGGCCAGGAGGCGCCCACGTCCGGCTCCCGCGCTACGCTGCTGGCCGCCATCAGCAACCGTTCCAACTGGTATTACAACAACGTCGGCGTCCTCGCACTCTCGACAGTCATCCCAACGGGCGGGTACACCATCGGCAACCTGCCCCCATCGGCTCCGCCCCTCTTGTCGCCTCCGTTGTCGCCACCGCCGCCATCGAGACCGCCGCCGCCGCCGCCGCCGCCCAGCCCCCCCAAGCCGCCACCGTCGCCTCCCGCCGCGCCGCCGCCGCCGCCGCTCATGCCGGGCGACTGCCTCTTCGTCGCGATGAGAACGGACGCCCCCGACAACTTTGGCCTGCTGCTCCTCAAGACGCTGGGCTACTCGGAGACGCTCTACGTGACCGACGACACGTGGACCTCGGTGAACGGACCGTTTGGAGACCGGCCAGGCGACTCCCACCTCACGTACAGAAACGGCGTCTCCGACGTGCCCCCCGGCACGGTGCTCACCGCTGCCAACTTCACCGGCGTGCTCGCGGCCAGCGACCTCGGCGACCAGCTGCTCGCGTACGTGGGCAACCGCACCAGCAATCCCACCATGCTTTGCGGCATCGACAACACCGCCGAGGGATGGTACGTCCCGAATGCGTGCTCCGAGACGTGCGTCTGGGCCTCCGACGGCGACTGCGACGACGGCGGCCCCGGCACCGAGTATTTCGGCTCCTGCGCCCTCGGCACTGACTGCGCAGATTGCGGCCCGCGCACTGCGATCACCCCACCCACGGATCGCACGTACCTTCCCTCGACCCTCGTGGATGGCTTCAGCGCATTCGCCCCTGGCCCTGGGATAGGCCACTGGGATAACTTGGCCTACATCGGAACGAACATCGGCACCCGCCGCGTACTTCGGCAGGCGATCATGTCACGCTCCAACTGGACGTACAGCAACGTCATCGGCAACGTGGCCAGCAACATTCCGACCTACTTCGAGATCATCGGCGATCCGCCCTCCGCGCCGCCCAACCCGCCGTCCCCGCCATCCCCGCCGTCCTCGCCGCCCCCATCGCCTTCGTCGCCGCCTTCGCCTCCGAATCCCCCCACGCCGCCCCCGCCGGCGGGACCGCCCGTTGGCGCGACGCGAATTGTGTGCCTCAACGAGTGCTCCTATGCCTCCGACGGCGAGTGCCACGACGGTGGCCCGGGCGCCGAGTTGGCATGGTGCGCGCTCGGCAATGATTGCTCCGACTGCGGCCCTCGGACTCTTCCAGCCTGCGACGCGGGTGCCGGCTGCGGCATGTGCCTGATGGCCGAGACGAACTGCCCGACCACCACGCAGGCCATGCTGGCCTTGCCGATTTGCGCCAACCCCTACTCCGTGGGCGCGGTCATCCTCCCGCCCAACGGCCGCTGCCGCGGCTCGGGCCTTTGCGGCACCACGACGACCCTCAACAACTGCGACGCCTACGACGTCTACCGCATGGTCTACCGCACGATGCCCTCCCCGCCGCCCTTGCCGCCGCCACCGCCCTCGCCCTCTCCGCCGCCGCCGCCGCCGCCCTCGCCGCCGCCGCCCTCGCCCTCTCCGCCGCCGGCCGGCTGCATGAACAGCCTCGCACTCAACTACCGCCCCTTTGCTGCACGCGACGACGGCTCGTGCATCCTCGGCGGCTGCACCGACTCGCGCTTCCCCCAGTACAACCCGAGCGCCAACTTCGACAACGGCGCATGCCCGCCGTTCATCCCTGGCTGCAAGAACTCGGCCGCTGCCAACTACGCGCCCGGTGCCACCGTCGACCCGTACAACTCGTGCTTCTTCGCCTACCCGGGCTGCATGGACTCGACCAAGTTCAACTACAACCCGAGCGCCAACGTCAACTCGGGCTGCACCCCCAAAATCTTTGGCTGCATCGACTCGCGCGCGTCGAACTACAACCCTGGCTTCAACACCGCCGGCCCCCCTGATTGCATCTTCCTCGGCTGCAAGAACTCGTTGGACACCAGGTACTTTCCGCTCGCCACGATTAGCGACGGCTCGTGCCCGAACAAGCTAGGCTGCACCGACCCAACTGCGCTCAACTACAACGCCATCTACAACGTGCAGCTGAATAACTCGTGCTCGTATGGCGGCTGCATGGCCGTCGGCGATCCAAACTACAATGCGAAGAACACCTTCCAAATCCCTGGCTCGTGCGCAAGCTCTAACGCAAGCTCGGGCCGCCGCCTCGAGGAGGAGGACGCTCCGGGTCGCCGCCTGCAGCTTTCAGGCTGCATGGACCCGGTCGCGATTTCCTATTCGGCGACCTCTACGTCGCACAATCAGGCCGCATGCTCGTACCACGTCCTGGGCTGCACGCTGAGCACGGCGCTCAACTTCATCGCGACGGCCACGCCGGGCAACTCAGAGGCCTCGTCGTCGTGCATCGCCCGGGTCGAGGGCTGCATGTCGCCCACGGCGTTGAACTACTTGAGCATTGCCAATGTCGTGTCCACCGCTGCGGCGCCAACGCCGACCTCGCAGGGATTCGCGTGCGTGTACCAAGTCAGTGGCTGTATGGACTCCAACGCGACCACCTACATGCCCTCGGCAACCGTCAACGTCCAATCGGCGTGTGCGTACAGCATTCCCGGTTGCCTCGTGAATACGGCCAGGAACTACAATCCGAGCGCCACCGTGAACTTCGCCTCCGATTGCATCTACGACGTCTACGGCTGCCCGAACTCGGCCGCGAACAACTATGTGGCCAACGCCAACATGCAGCTCCCGTGCACGTTCACCATTCCGGGCTGCATGTCTCCGGCGGCCTCCAATTACGACTCGCTTGCCACCCAAGACAACGGCTCATGCGTCGTGTACTCGCCGCCGCCCAGGCCGCCGCCGCCCAAGCCACCGCCCGGCACACCCTCACCTCCAAGTCCCCCCCCTCGGCCGCCGCCACCGCCACCGCCACTGTTGCCTCCGCCCTCGCCGTTGCCGCCGAAGCATCCGCCGCCCTCGCCCTCGCCGCCGTCCCCACCGCCCTCGCCGCCCGCGCATCCGCCCTCGCCGCCGCCGCCCTTTTTGCCCGCGAACTATGGAGCCGGGCTAGGGGTTCCCCCGGCCGGAAACGCGAAAGAGTCGACGATCCTCATCGCCGTCATCGCCGCGTGCGCCTCCGTGTTCGTCCTCGCCGTCGTCTTCGTCGCTGTCTACTACATGCGCACGAAGAAGGGCAAGTCGGCAGGCCGCGCCAGGACGGGCGTCAGCAAGCCCACCACCGAGTTGCAGGCCCTCGACGCAGGAGGAGCGAAGAAGGATAAGTACAAGCCCATCCCCATGGACCAGATCACTTATGCCGACGAGCTCGGCACCGGCGCCTTTGGCGTCGTCTACAAGTGCACGTTCCAGGCGACCAAGTGCGCCATCAAGAAGCTGCACAAGAAGGACGAGAGGTCGGACGCGCTCGCCACGGCGCTCATGGCCGAGTTCCACGTGATGAACGCGCTGCGCCACCCGAACGTGCTGCTCACGCTCGGCGTCGCCGAGGACAGCATCGAGGGCAGCAGGGGCATCGTCATGGAGCTCATGGAGGCCTCGCTCGCCGACGTGCTCCAGCTCGCGGCCTTCGAGCAGTACGCCACGTGGAAGGGCTCCCTCTACTCCATCGCCTCGGACGTGAGCAACGGCATGGCCTACATCCACTTCAACAACATGCTCCACCGCGACCTCAAGCCGGGCAACGTGCTCCTCGACGCTCAGTGGGTGGCCAAGATTGCCGACTTCGGCACCGTCTTCGAAGAAGTCGACGTCAAGAAGGCTGGCAGCGACGGCGGCGACATCCAGGGCACGCCGCCCTACATGGCGCCCGAGATCGTGAAGATGGGCACGTACGACAAGCCGGTGGACGTGTGGGCCTTCGGGTGCATGCTCGCGCACATGGCCTCGAAGCGCCCGCCCTACTCGTGGCTGACGCACATCGAGACGCCCAAGCAGCTCCTCCAGGTAATTGCAAGCGGCGAGTACTCGCCGCTCGAGCTGATGCTTGAGAGCGAGTCCACGCCCGAGAAGATCAAGCAGCTTGCCAAGCAGTGCTGCCACCCTGGCCCCATTATGCGCCCAACATTTGAGCAGATCTCGGGCCTGATCAGCGCAGCCATCGGGGACTGCGAGGACCCGCGCCCCGTGGCGCGCATCAAGAACAAGCGTCCGCTGCGCACCTCGCTTGCTGACACCGGGGGATCAGACCGCTCGAATTCGAAGGACGACTACCGCCCATCGTCGATGGACCAGTCGTACCGCGACAAGTTCAAGAACCGCTCCAAGTCGGCAGGTGGGCTCGAGAAGTCGTACCGCGCTGATGCGGCCTCGTCGCCTTCGGTCAGAGGCTCGTCGATGACCACCGCTGAGCAGGAGGAGCCGAAGGCTTCGCTCTTCCAGACCTTCTCTGACACGCTCCTCACCACCTTCACGCCTGGCAAGGCAGGGTCGGGCGGGTTCGGCGCCGCGCCTCCAACGCCGCCGAAGGCCGAGGAAGAATCGCCCCGGGTGCAGCCGGCTGCACCCGCCTTCTTGTCGACCTTTGGCCTCGGCGACACTCTCATGGCCACATTCACGCAAGGCGGTGCCAAACCGCCGGCCTCGGAGGAGGTCGACGTGTGAAGAGGGGGTGGGAAAAGGACGTGCAAAGAGGCGGGCTCTGAGCACTGTGATGAAGGCGTCAGAAGGCGTGGGGTACCAAATAAGGGTACCGGGGGGATGCGGCAGGAGGGCAGGCGTGGAGTGGCGGGGGGATGCGGCAGGAGGGCATAGGTGCACACCGCCATGACTGGCGTGTGCAGTCTGTTGCGAAGCTTCATCAAGCTGCAATACATGCAGCACATGTGACATAGTAGGCAAACCCCGCCGCCACATGTAATAGTTGCTAACTTGGCAACGGCTGGCAGGGTGGCCTGTGGGAGGCAGGGGCGTGGGGCGGGGGAGCGGTCGCAAATAGTCCGCATGACCGGATGACGGGTTAGGTGTGGGGTTTCCTGAGTGTACGACGATCTGTACGATTTGGTGGGGTTTCCCGTGTGTGTACGATCATGTACGATTTGGTGGGGCGTGGGGTTTCCTGTACGATTTGGTGGGGCTTACTGTACGAATTGGCGGGGTTAAGTCATGGGTTAAGTAAGTATAAAGGGCCTATAAAGGGCAACCATGTCGGCAACGGGGCATGGGCTCTCGCGAACGCGATCCGGGTTCGGCGGCGCTCAAGCCTCTCAAGGACAATGTGTATCGATTGCGAAACACTCTATTCCTCCCGTCCTCTTTCCTGCCGATGTAGAGCCGCCTGTCGTCGGTTCTGCACGCGCACTTGGACTGAGAGGCCTCCCAAATCACGTTTGAGAGTCCACTACTCTCGATTAGGAACGTTTCATCAACTTTGCCGGTCAGCAAGTTGGTCAGCATCTAATCCGCACCCACGTGCGAGGATCCCGTGACGGACGCCCCTTCGCGCGGCTGTGCAAAGATGACCACATTTGACCGCAACCAGCGCGTCGTGCTCGTCGGACTCAAAGAGCGCCACGACCTCAACGGGTGTGAGGCGAAGGTCATTCAGGAATACCAAGGGCGCGTGGCCATTTGGCTGACAGTCTCGGCAGAGTGCATTCGTGTTAAGCCAGAGAACCTCATCGTCGCAGATGAGTCGCAGACGGCGTCGCCACAAACCATCCGCGACGCCCTCGCGCCGGCACAGCAGAATGGAAGCCCAAAGGTGACGCTGCCACCATCTGCTGCAGAAACGCGAGAGCCTGTGGGCTCTGCGTTGACCACCGCGGCAACCCAAGAGATTGCTTGGGCTGTGCTGCTTGCGTTCGCCACCCTCCTCGGCGCCCTCTTCGGCACGGTCGAGAAGAAAGTGTCAGCTCGCGTTCGTGCACCATGAACCCTGCCGATGCGCATGACCCCGCCCATGACCTGCCTGCGCCTCGAAGCAACATGGAAACCGCTTCAGGGTGAAGTGTGCGCAGGCCGCTTGCGCCGGACATAGAGGCGCTGTCCCCCATCGCTCGCTCAGTAGGTGGACACTCAGGATAGGTGGGCACTCAGATGATGGCGAGTGCTCGGCGCGAGTGCGTGCTCCTCGCTATGCTCCCTTGTCGCGTGTTGAATGTGTGGTGCTCGTCCGTGCTGGTGAAGTCGAGGAGAGCTCCTCTCAGTCCCGTGTGCCGTGAGAGGATTTAGGGCAACAGTGCCAGTCAGTCAATCAGTTATCTTTCGCGGTCTGGGACGGTCCCTCCCCGCACACACCACCGTCACTAAGTACGGCTCCCGCCGCTCCCGATCAACTACTAAACGGTACTAAAAAGTACTCGCGTTAATACTTCCGTACTCGCGCTCAGCGGCTCACAGTCGTCTCTCGGTGCAAGAATTGCTTTCTTGCTTCGTTGCTTGCCTGCGCTCGCTGTGCCTGTAGATGTGACTTTTTTGAATGGAAGTTCCCGATGGTCCCGTACAGTAACTGTCCTCGCGTTCATTTTCCTCCCACTACCAAAAAAGCGCCGGCACCCCCGGCGCCGTTGAACCGGAATGGCGTCTCCACGGGACCTGTGGCTGTGCGTCTTGCCGTGATGGCAAATTAACGTGAACGTGAAACGTGTCGTGAACCGGAATGGCGCCCGCTGGACGTCGAACATGGTCGAAACCCAACGTGATGACGTAACCGTCTTGGCGTGCTCGCGGTCGCGGGCGACGAATGGTGGCCGACGATGGCCGCGACACCCCCTGGTTGGTGCGCGAGCGTGCGATCCGGGAGGCGCAGGCAGCGACGGCAGCGCACGTGGCGCTCCAGCGGCAGCGCGATGCTGAGCACCAGCGGGAGCTTGCACGGCAGGCGGCCGCGCGCGCAGCAGCTGAGCGCGAGCGCATCGACGATGCGACGAGAGGCTGGGCCGAGCGCCGTCGGGAGCAGGTCGTGCAGGCTGCGACGAGGCGAGTACCCCAGGCGCCGTGGGGTAAATCCGCGAGCGCCGGTGCTGGCGGCGCAGCAGGGCGGACGGCGAGTACTTCGGCGGCGGAGCTGGCAGCGGAGTTGGCGGCTGAAGATATGGCGGCAAAAGATACAGCGGCAGCGGAGATGGCAGCGGAGCCGGCGGCTGAAGATAGAGCGGCAGAAGATACGGCGGCTGCGGAGCCCAAACTTGATTGGAAGGAGAAGGATGAGAAGGCGGTGCTTAGAGAGATGCGAGAGCGCGACGAGCAGCAAATTGCTCATCAGGCTGAGGAGAAGGCGGCCGAGAACGAGGCGATCCAGGCGGCATTGACCGTGTCGGCAGAGCGGCGTGCAGTCAAGGCGGGGGCGCAAGAGGAGGGGAATGCTGAGGAAGCACGACAGAACCGCGCGATCGTCGCTGCGGAGCAACGCGGCCAGGTGTGGGCGAGTCAGGCGGGCGCCCACCATGGCGCCCACACCAGTCCCACACCGTTGCATGCGTTGCATGCGTTGCATGGCGCCTTGCAGCGGCCCAAGGAGCCTGGGCCGACGTGGATTGGCATCGCGTACAGTGACCACTGGGCGTAAGTGCTTGTAGCCAGCCGCGGGCCTACTGCTACATGTACCGCTACTCGTCTATAGCCGCCGAGACACCGAGAGCCGCTGCCCGCCGACGGCGAGAGCGACCTCGGTGGCCCGTACGCTCGGCTACGCTCGAAGCGAGGCGAGAGTCGGCGCGATGAGCGTCGCGTCAGACGGAGAATACGGTACGATCACAGAGCGATACAAGGGCGCCGGTATTAATAGGCGTGTCGCGCTCTTGGTCGGGCTCTGTAGGTATGGACCGCACGTACCGTACTAGGCTACCGCGTACCAGTCGGGTGGACGATTTTACATTTTTAACCGAACTCGTTGGTCGAATTCGTGGAAGTCAGTCGGAAGGCACCGTTCCCGCGGCGCCCAGGAGCGTGCCAGCGTCAGTCACACGCGGGTCGCAATTACCCAATAGCAACGCCACCGGACCAGCCGTGTCAGACACTGTGGGCGGCGGGTCTCGGACTGGTTGTGCGTGTGGCGACAGACGTCCGACCGAGACCTTCACACGATGACAGATGAGGCGACCGCGCGGCGGTTGCGATCGGTGACCCGATGACGGTGTCGAGTGTGAACTTAAGGCGGCTTCTTCGAGTCTCGTGCGCCGTCGGTCTCGTCAATCTCGTCAGTCTCGTCAGTCCATCGAGTCTCGTGCGCCGTCAGCACGAAGGGCACGGACTGCTGTAGACAGTGAGCAGCACGCGCTTCTGCTGCGAGGATGCCTCGTACGGCAGCCGTCCATGCTGCACGCGCATGTTGTCGAGCATCAGCCAGTCTCCAGGGTGCAGCTTGAAAGCATAAGTGTGCTCCCAGGCAGTCCGCTGCACCTCTGCCACGAGCTTGGGCGGGAAAGGCGTGCCATCCGCAGCGGTCAGTGAGCCCGTGTGCACGATGTTCCACCACACTTCAGCACCGCTCGAGGCATCGCGCACGTAGCCCGGGTGAACGTTAGTCACAGTCAGGCAGCCATTAGTGTCCCAAACGAGGTCTTCAGCTAGGAAGCCCATCTCAAGGAAGAAGGCGACCGCGGCCTCGCGCGGGGCGTCGTCGGGCAGCGCGCACTTCCCTTGCCATGAGCCGAGTGCGGCGGTCGTCACCTGCGGCGGCGGCGGGTTTCGGGCGTCGAAGAAGACCCGCGAGTACCGGATGCCGCCGTGCTCCTTGAGAAACTGTCGGACCGAAGCCGAGTGCGTCGTGCCGAGGTCGCAGTTGCGCGCCAGCGTCGATTCGCCGCCACTGGGCGCGTCCTGGACGCAGTAGAGCCCGATCCGTCCGACAGTTGTCGGGTTGTAGCATAGCTCATTGTGGTTGAGTAGCAGAAAGTCAGGCGGCACGTTCGTAGCTAAGTCGATGCCCGAGAGCTTTTCGCGGCCTGCGGCGGGGCCGAGGGACGTGTACCGACCTTCGACCAGCGGAACTGGCGCCTCCTCGTCGAGGCAGCCCTTCCAAAAGTGCGCAAACTCCTCCGCCGAGCGCATCGGTAGCCCTCGCAGCAGCACAGCTCCATTCCCCACTATGTGCTCTTCGATGGCACGCCGCGCGGCGCCGCCCCACGCTCGAAGTGCCTCGGGAGAGCACGCCCCGGCAATGCCGTCTGTGGTGCCATCTGCTGCTGTGCCGCGCACCACAGTCAGCACGTCGGCAGTTGGCCCCTTGCAGAAGAGTGACTTGGTCGCAGCGCCAAAGCCGCCTGGTGTCTTTGGTGCCGTGCCACCGCCTTTGCCCTTACCCTTATCGCCTGTCTTCGAAGCCTTGGATTTGACTGGAGAGGATTTGGCAAGAGTCGTCGCCGTTGCCGAACCAGGTGGCGTAAGGGCCCATTTCTCGAACCAACCAAGTTCCAAGGGCACTCGACTCGGAAACCTTTTGAGCTCGTCGTTGCTCAACACAAACTTCGGCGAACCGGCTATCGCTGCCGCGTGCACATTCGGCGATATCGAGGGTGCATCGAGTGGCAGCAGCGCCAGCTCGGCCAGAAGCAAGCTCACGAGCATCGTGTTTATGTTCTCTGCGGACCGGGAGGTGTGAACGTTAACACGACGAGTGGTGAGTGAGTGAGTGAGTGAGTGAGTGAGTAAGTGAGTGAGTGAGTGAGTGAGTAAGTGACTCACTCACTTAACACGGACAGACGCGGCAACGGTGCTCGCCGGCGGGCTGAGGTGTGTGTGTGCGAACTTCAACCTGAAACTTGAAACCTTTGGCTGTGAATCTAACTATTGTACTGAGTATCAAGTCTCATTCACACGAGCGATCCACGAGATCACACATCACAGTTTGGGTCAAGGGCTCAAGGCGAACCCGTACTTCAAAAGACGGATACGAGCATTCCGTAGTATGTGGGAGCGAAGTTGGCAAGCACCCGAGGCGACCATCGCGACCAATTGCCCGCCGCTGCAAGTGCGCCATGCAGGAATACGAGCGAGGTGAACCCACAAGACATGGCCTGCTTCTCAAGCTGAGCCGCCTCGTCGAGAAGCGCAGAAGCATTCGCCATCGGATTCCCTGCCCAACGGCCCACCGCGGCATCAAACGGCGCAGCCGCTTCGGAAAAGCCATAGGGACCCGATGCGAGATGCGTGTGCGCAAGATCAGAAGACATGAGCAGGGCGACGCGCTCAGGCATCGCATCGAGCACGCGAAAAGCGGCATCGCCCAGCCGCAGTAGTTCGGGGACCATCTGTGCAGAAGCCGAGTATCGGCGAAGAGGCTGAGAGAGGATGACAATCTTGGCGGCTTCGCGCACGCCGGGTGTGAGGAACGTGAGTGGAAGAACCTCACCCCACCGAATGGCCTGCGCCTCTGAATCTGCGAAGCTAGAAAGGCCGGAGACGTTCATGCCGTGGAGCGCAGCGAGCAGCGCGTTTGAAAGCTGCGCATCCAGGGTGACGTTCATGGGCACCTTGTACTGCGGGAAGGATGAGTTCTGAAGATCACCGCCAACCATAGCATATCCAGCACCATAGGAGTTCGTGTAGAAGGCGAAGTCGTCAGACAGCGCCACACCATGCGGTGTGGACAGAAGAATCACGTCTGGGGAAAGCGCCGACAAGTAGCGACCGGCTGCCTTCGCCGCCCTATGGACCTCGAGCGAGCCGTTCTGGTATTGCACGAGAGACGGGTCGAACGCAAAATCGCCATGCGGGACAATCACCGCTCCTACGATTTTACCACCAGCGTCGGCAAGGCAGAGCATGCCGATGATCACGCGGAGCATTGAACTTCATTCATCAAATTGGTTTCAAGCGGTGTCACCATCATGTTTTGTTGGTTCCTGTGAACGAGGCGAAACCGGTCAAAAACACCGGGGTGGAGCCGGGACACAGGATGACCTACCCGTACTTACTGACACAGTTTCTGTGACGCGACCACTCAATTCAAAATCAGGTGGAGGTGGAGATTCATCAAGTGAAAATAGTGATCTCTGATCAGTTTAAATAGTAAACAGTGTAAATAGTGATCAGTGCGACCGCGAACACACGCAGGGTCGAAAGATAAGCCCTTTACGTCCCATGCTCTCCGATGAGCAACGGAGGGGAGGGCTCCGCTAGGGCTCCGCGCCACCCCTCGGGCTCCATGACGCCTTCACGTCCACACTTTCCACCTGCGCGGCCCGCCCCTTTCGCGCCTCGCACGCGCCACGCGGCGCCTCTCCCCTTTTATGGGATGAGGAAGCCGCCGACGCAAGGCGCACGGTACGGCGCCCACGGACCTCGCTTTTTGCCAAAGAAGCCCATGATGCTTGCTTTGCCCGACGCCGGTTTGCTGGGAGCGGCGGGAGCCTTGCCCTTGGCACCGCCCTTGCCTTTGGGCTTGCCTTCCGCGAGCTCCTCCGCATCGACAGAGTCCATGCCGCGAGCCTCCTTGCCTTTGCCGGCGCCGCGCGCGGGCGCCGGCTTGGGCGCCGGCTTGACCGATGGCTGAAGCTTGGCGGTGGCTGGCTTGGCAGGTGCAACAGCCGAAGAGCCCGCCGCACCGGCGCCCGTGACGGCGCCCGCGGGCCGCATGCTCCCCATGGGGAGGGGCCTTTCCACCTCGCGCTCCACCCATACCTCCTCACTGACCATGTAGCCGCGTTCGTCCCGGTACGTGTTCAGTTCCTTGACACGCTCCTTGACCACGTACGTGCGCGGCGTCTCGCCCACGAGTGCCTCCTCGGCCGCGTCGTCGGCGCCGCCCGCGTGTGGCGTCACGTCCGCCGCGTCTGCGTCGTGCGCCTCCCCATCCTCCTCGTCCGCCGCCTCCTCACCCTCGTCGTAACGCTCGTCGGAGAGAGGCGTCGTGGGCGCCGCGGGACCATTCGGCTTACGGCGCTTGCTCGATTGCTCTGCCTCCGCCGCCTCCTCGGTCGCCTTCGCCTTCGCCGCCGTATTGGCAGCCGTCGCCGCCGCCGCCGCCGTCGCCGCCGCCGCCGCCTTGGCTGCTGCCGCCGCTTTGGCTGCCGCCGCCTTGGCGGCCGCCGCCGCCTTAGCCTCCTCCGCCGCCTTGGCCGCCACCGCCGCCTGATTGGCTCGCTTCAGCTCCGCTGCCTCTTCCTTCAGCCGTTGCTTGTATGCTTGCTCGTGCTCTTCGGCGGGCTCCCCCGCGGCCGCTGATGCCATCTCGGCGTCCTCCGCCGCCGCGCTCGCAGCCGACGATGCGGCCGGTGCCTCCTCCGCCGACGCCTCCTCCGCCGCAGCGGCCGCCGATGCCTCGGGCTTGGGCTTCTTGGCGGGCGGCGCGACGCTCACCTCCTGAGCCCGACCCGTCTCCTCGACCTCGTCCTCCTCGTCCGAGTCAAGCACGCGGCTCTTGCCCGGTGCCTTCTTCTTCGCCGGCGCCGCCTTGGGCGCCTCGCCTCGGGGCTCCGGCGCCGCCTTGGGCGCCTCGCCTCGGGGCTCCGGCGCCGCCTTGGGCGCCTCGCCTCGGGGCGCCGGCGCCGCCTTGGGCGCCTCGCCTCGGGGCTCCGAAGTGGCGTTCGGGGTGGCGCTTGGGGCCGGGGCTGCGGCCGGTGGGCCCGCCTTGGCAAAGAGTGCTGAGAACCCGCCCGCTTTGGTCGGGGGCGGCGGCTTCGCGGGTGCGGCGCTCTTCTTCGTGGCCGCCGCTACGTCCCTGCTCTCCCCTGCCTTGCCGGCCGCATCCTCCTCCGCGGCAGCGGCCTGGCCGTCGGCCCCAGCTGTGGTTGCTGCCGCCTTCTCCTCCGCAGCGAGCCCCTGGGCCTCCTTGCCCTTCTCCTTGCCCTTCGCCTTGGCGGCTGCGGCCGGCGCCGGCGCCGGCCGTGCGGGTGCCGTAGTTGCGCTCTGCCAGGGCGCCGCAGCGGAGACCGAGCTCGGCGTGGCGGCGGCTGGCATTGGCGGCGGCGCCACGGCGGCAGGCGGCTCGGCACGCGCCTTACGCTTGCGCACGACCGCGGCCGCGCACTTGACGGAGGACCAACGATTATCGAGCAGGCAATTGGGTCCCTTGCCCAGCGTGTCGTACAGCTTGCGGTCCTGCGTCTGGTTGAGCACATACAGAGGCTCGCCGGAGGTCGCCTTGGCCGTGTGCAGGCTGTAGATGTGGCACGCGGTGAGCGGCTCGAAGGTCGCCTTGGCGTCGGCGAGGTGCTCCTCCGACACCAGCCGGTATTTCATCGCGCCGTTACCATCCTTAACGCTGCCGCCGAGCAGATAGACGGCGTGCACCACGCCGTCGGTGGCCACGCCCTTTTTGGGCCGGTGCGCCTCTGCGTAGCTCCGAAGCACCTCCTTGGCACGTGAGACAGGCACGGACGCGTGCTGCGCGTAGTACCGGAACGTCACGAGCTCGTGCTGCGAGAGAAGCTCCTCGAGCTCCTCGTGGTCTTCAGCGCAATCGGCCATGGTCCACTGATAAACCAGTTTTCGTGAACTTGCCGCCATTTTCGATGAGATCCCTCATCAAAGGGAACTAAATTGTACTCAGCTTCTCGCAAACTATGCGGGCGACCCCCCGCATGTGGGGAAGCAGAGAACGTCACGAAAAAGTGGTTTGCTGTGCTGATTGTACATGTTTCGGGCATCACAGAACTGCCTCGTTGGACCTGTGGTGTCGGCAGCGCATTCGTGTTTCGCCTCGAGCAGGACCTCTGAGTAAGTTTTGGTGCGGCCGCCTTCCATGAGGACGAAACATATACAAACATGCATGCGCAGTGTTATTTATCCTTTTTCGGAAGCACGAAAATGCTGCTGCATTGGTACTTTCATCTCATGGCGGCGGTGTTTACTCTTGTGTATACTGCGGGGATGGATCCGAAGTACGCAATCGTCCTGCAAGTCGATCACGACGGAGCTTGCTGCGAAGGCTGCGTCTGCCCCTGGGTAGCTCTGTCACCCCCTCCCCTGCCGCTGCTGCCGCTCCAGCCCTCTCACGAGACACGAGAGGTGCCTTCGCCACCGCCCGCTCCAGTGGAGCCAACCGACGGATCCTGCGCGTCATGGTGCCCATTTCACACGGCAGATTGGGATACCAAGTGCAAGGCATATCAGCCATGTCGCGGCTGTGTCGAGTGCCCAGCGACAGAATGCGAGCCGTGGTGCACACGACCTGCAGATACTACTGTGGGTCTTCCAAATACCGATTGGTATACCAAGTGCACTGCGTTTCCGTCATGCCGTGGATGCCTCGAGTGCTTAACGCCACCGTCCCCACCACCTGGGCCGACAGACTGCACGACTGAGACCGTGGCCGTTGCCTTCGTAGCCTCCGGCGACGTGTCCGACTATGACCAGAGCGTTCAGGATGCAATCGCCCTGGCGTTTGCGACCGAGGCAGGCGTGGATCGGCGAGCAGCGACCCTGTCAGCGACCCTATCTGGCGAGCCCGCGTCCGTGCTCATCTCTGCGACCCTCGAGGTCCCGGAGGGCAACGGGGAACAGGTCGTGCATGCCTTCTCGACGGGCATGCTTGCGAGCGCGTCGACCCTTGAGGCCGTCCTTGCTCAGTATGGGGTGGCCATCGAGGTGGTGCGAATCACGGACCAAGGGACGCTCGACATGTGCACGGACGTGGAGATTCCGCTGATCGACGATTACACCGACGACGGAGACGACGACGGTGACAATCACACCGACGTCGGACCGGTTGGAGACGACGACGCCAAAGACGGCGTGCTCGAGCCCAACGCGCCCGTCACGGCGCCTGACGCAAGTCCTAGTGGAGCGCCAGACGCTCTCGCGCCCAGCGCATCACGCGCCGCGGAGCCGGCACGTCCATCAACAGATCCCGGCATGAGGCCGGTCGATGACCCATCAGCCGTTAACCCTGCCGAGCCCAGCCCCACACCATCAACAAACCCCGGCATGAGCTGGCCTGACCCGGCCGTGAACCCGGTCGTGAACCCAGCCGATCCCAGCAGCTCCCAACATGCCAGGGCGCCGACACCGTTGGCGTCGCCCTCACCATACCCCGGCGATGGCGGCGGCGGCGGCGAAGACGACGGAGGTGGTGGCGCTGGCGGCGGCGATGACGGCGAAGACGGCGGCGATGGCGGTGGCGGCGATGGCGAGGGCGACGATGGCGATGGCGAAGGCGGGGAAGGCGGCGGCGACAGCGGCGGCGGCGACGGTGGTCGCGGCGAAGGCGGTAGCGACGAAGGCGGTGGAGGCGATGGTGATGGCGGCGGTGGTGGAGGCGGCGGCGATGGAGGTGGTGGCGGCAATGGCGGCGATGGCAAAGGCGGCGATAGCAAAGGCGGCGATAGCAAAGGCGGCGATAGCAAAGGCGGTGGTGGCGGCGATGGCGATGACGGCGATGGTGATGGCGGCGGCGGCGTAGGCGGCGGTGGCAAGATCGGCGGCAGAGGCGGCGGTGGCGGTGGCGGCGATGGTGATGGCGGTGGTGATGGCGGTGGTGGCGGCGGCGGCAACGGGAACGGCGGTGGCAGCGGCGGCGGCAACGGCAACGGCAATGGCAACGGCGGCGGTGGCGGCCACGCAAGGCGCGGTGGCGGTGACGGGCACGCGCCATCGCTGTCACCCGACCCATCCCCTTCGCCGTCACCGGATCCATCCCCTTCGCCGTCACCGGATCCATCCCCTTCGCCGTCACCCGACCCATCCGCATCGCCGTCACCGGACCTGCTGCCGCCGCTAGAGGAGTGCACTGATCGAGCAGGCAATTGGGTCCCCTGCCCAGCGATGACCACAGAGCGGCGCGTCCGCGCTTCCGTTGGGCTGCCCCCCCACCGCGAGGACGCCCACGAGGACGCCGCCCCGCCAGCGCGCTCGCCACAGAGCCAGACGCTCAACATAACGCTCAACACTGTCGAGGCGGAGATGATCGAGAGGCTCCAGCGTGAGGTTGAGAAGCTGCGCGGAGCCAGGCGTGGAGCGCGGCCGCGGCGCGCGACGAGCGCGAGCGCGGCACATCCGACATCGCGAGTACGGCCACTCTCAATGCCGGTTGTGCGGAGTGGCGATTAGAAGCAAGTTTGTACAACGAAGTACGAAGCGTATGCGCTATCTTGAGTAAGAGATCGGTCACCTAGCGTAGTATTAATACTCGAGTACAATTATGACAATTGCCGGATTAGCGCGTTATCGCTGCCGACCTGACCGTCCTTCGCTTGCCCCACTACCTCTTACCTCTACGCACGAGCAGGCTTACACAGGAGTAGTCACACCTCTGCCAACTCGCGCCCAGCTGAGCCCGCGTCTGCGTCTCGCCCCTCGCGCTCTCCACGGCTCCACGCCTCTGCATCGCACCGGCCGCGCTCTCCGACGCTACTACACTATCAAGGCGGAGTACGTGTCTCTTCGAGCAAGTGCCGCCCTCTCGGCCTGTCCATTGGCGCTACGGGCGTGCTGCTGGACCAGCTGGGCGGCACCGCTGCGCCTCCTGCCACGTGCGGATCTGCCTACGCACGGTGTGATTGGGGAAGAGCATCTTGACCTTGAGCTCGGCGCCCGTCATCGGGCTGGTCGAGTGGCCGACGAGCCACTCCTCGATCGCACGCCGCTCGTAGGTATGGCCGTCCGCAGCCGAGACCGGGTCGATCATGAGGTTGTGCGTGATGGGGCAGATGAAGTCGTCGGGCGGCTCCTCCGCCGCTGCGGCCTCCTTTGCAGCTTTCGCTGCTGACGCCTTAGCCTCTTGCTCGGCCTGATTGCGAGCGTGCTCTTCTGCCTCCGCCTGGGCGGCCTTGGCCTCCGCCTCCGCTTGTGCCGCGGCCCTCGCCTTTGCCTCAGCCTCAGCCGCGGTCACCGCCTTTGCCTCGGCCTGTGCCTTTGCCTTCGTCCTGGCCCCCGCTACTGCCGCAGCCTTCACCTCAGCGCTGGCGTGCTCCACGCTGGTGTTGGCTGACGCCTCTGTAGGAGCGCCAGCCTTCTTCTTAGCCTTGGCCTTGCCCTTCTTGCTCCGCGTCTTCTCAGCCTCGCTCTCTTCTTCAGCCAGCAGCGCTGCCATTGCCGCATCCGCGCGCGCTGCCGCGGCCGCCAGCGCAGCAGCGTCCTCGACCTGAGCCGTAGCGTTCTCGGATGCACCTTGGCGAGCTTTGGTCACATCCGGCCGCTGCGCCTCGGCCTCGAGCTTTGGTCTGCCTTGCGCGACGTTGTGCATTCGAGCAAGGTAGCTCTGTGCGTCAGCATCTCCTTGCGCGGCCGCGAGGCCATACAGCCGCCGCGCCTCCACCTCATCTTTGGGTCCGCCGCGCCCTTTGTAGAGCAGGTGAGCGAGGCAGCTCTGCGCGTCAGCATGCCCCTGAGCGGCCGCGAGGCCGAACAGCCGCCGCGCCTCCGCCTTGTCCTTGGGTACGCTGTGCCCTCTGTTGTACATGTCAGCGAGGCAGCACTGCGCAGTCGCATCCCCCTGCGCGGCCGCGAGGTCAAACAGCCGCCGCGCCTCCACCTCATCCTTGGGTCCGCCACTCCCTTCGAAGAGCATGCTAGCGAGACCGCTCTGCGCAACAGCGTGCCCCTGAGCAGCCGCGAGGCCAAGCAGCCGTCGCGCCTCCACCTCATCCTTGGGTCCGCCGCGCCCTTCGTAGAGCATGCTAGCGAGGCCGCACTGCGCTTGAGCGTGCCCCTGCGCGGCCGCGAGGCCATGCAGCCGCCGCGCCTCCACCTCATCCTTGGGTCCGCCACTCCCTTCGAAGAGCATGTCAGCGAGGCCGCTCTGCGCGTCAGCTCACGTCACACGATTTCTCTCTTCGTGCGTTTTCCACTTTTGACGACACTGGAAAGCATGCTCGGTGGGAACATTATCATTTTTCAGAAATTCCCACGATTCCCGGTGTCACAAGCGCGTAGAAAACTCGAAAGACTCAGTGTTCTTACGTGCCAACTTGCAACTGCTCAAACTCACGCCCCTGTCGAGCGCCAGCTCTGTCGTGCTCTCAAGCCTCATTCCACGCTCTCCACGCCTCTGGCAGTGAGCCCAGCCTCTGGCACTCCTGCGTCGCTCGCCGCACTCTCCGACGCTACTCGTACTACACTCTCAAGGCGGAGCAATAGTCTCTTCCTCTACTGGCCCCTCGGCCTGTCCAGCGGCGCTACGGGCGTGCTGCTGGACCAGCTGGGCGGCACCGCTGCGCCTCCTGCCACGTGCGAATGAAGCTGCGCATGATGTGATTGGGGAAGAGCATCGTGACCTTGAGCTCGGCGCCCGTCATCGGGCTGGTCGAGTGGCCGACGAGCCACTCCTCGATCGCACGCCGCTCATACATGTGGCCGTCCGCAGCCGAGACCGGGTCGATCATGAGGTTGTGCGTGATGGGGCAGATGAAGTCGTCGGGCGGCTCCTCCGCCGCTGCGGCCTCCTTTGCAGTGTGCGCCTTGGCTGCTGACGCCTTAGCCTCTTGCTCGGCCTGATTGCGAGCGTGCTCTTCTGCCTCCGCCTGGGCGGCCTTGGCCTCCGCCTCTGCTCGTGCCGCGGCCCTCGCCTTTGCCTCAGCCTCAGCCGCGGTCACCGCCTTTGCCTCGGCCTGTGCCTTCGCCTTCGTCCTGGCCCCCGGTACTGCCGCAGCCTTCACCTCAGCGCTGGCGTGCTCCACGCTGGCGTTGGCTGACGCCTCTGTAGGAGCGCCAGCCTTCTTCTTGGCCTTGGCCTTGCCCTTCTTGCTCCGCGCCTTTTCGGCCTCGCTCTCCTCTTCAGCCAGCAGCGCTGCCATGGCCGCATCCGCGCGCGCTGCCGCGGCCGCCAGCGCAGCAGCGTCCTCGACCTGAGCCGTAGCGTTCTCGGATGCACCTTTGCGCGCTTTGGTCACACGCGGCCGCCGCGCCTCCACCTCGTCCTTGGGTCCGCCGTGCCCATCGTAGAACATGTTAGCGAGGAGGTGCCGCGCTTCAGCGTGCCCCTGAGCGGCCGCGAGGCCAAGCAGCCGCCGCGCCTCCATTTCATCCTTGGGTCCGCCGAGCCCATCGTGGAGCAAGCCCCCGAGGGAGAACTGCGCATCAGCATGCCCCTGCGCGGCCGTGAGGCCATACAGCCGCCGCGCCTCCACCTCATCCTTGGGTCCGCCACTCCCTTTGTAGAGCATGTCAGCGAGGTAGAACTGCGCTTCAGCGTGCCCCTGAGCGGCCGCGAGGCCAAGCAGCCGCCGTGCCTCCGCCTCATCCTTGGGTCCACCGAGCCCATCGTAGAGCATGGCCCCGAGGGAGAACTGCGCACCAGCGAGCCCCTGCGCGGCCGCAAGGCCATACAGCCGCCGCGCCTCCGCCTCATCCTTGGGTCCGCCGTGCCCATCGTAGAACATGTTAGCGAGGAGGTACCGCGCTTCAGCGTGCCCCTGAGCGGCCGCGAGGCCAAGCAGCCGCCGCGCCTCCACCTTGTCCTTGGGTCCGCCACGCCCTTTGATGAGCATGTCAGCGAGGCAGCACTGCGCGTCAGCAAACCCCTGCGCCGCCGCGAGGCCATACAGCCGCCGCGCCTCCAAATCGTCCTTGGGTCCACCAAGCCCATCGTGGAGCATGGCCCCGAGGCAGCTCTGCGCACGAGCGTACCCCTGCGCGGCCGCGAGGCCATACAGCCGCCGCGCCTCCGCCTCATCCTTGGGTCCACCGAGCCCATCGTAGAGCATGGCCCCGAGGGAGAACTGCGCACCAGCGAGCCCCTGAGCGGCCGCGAGGCCATACAGCCGCCGCGCCTCCACCTCGTCCTTGGGTCCGCCGTGCCCATCGTAGAGCATGCGAGCGAGGGAAAACTGCGCGTCAGCATGCCCCTGCGCGGCCGCGAGACCACACAGCCGCCGCGCCTCCACCTTGTCCTTGGGTCCGTAGGGTCCGTAGGGTCCGCCGAGCTCTTCGTAGATCATGCCCAGCATGGCCGCGAGGTAGCTCTGTGTGTCAGCATTTCCTTGCCCACCCACGAGGTGAAGGGAGAGCCCATCGATGTGGACGACGCTCATCTCAAGTCGCACGATTTCTTCACGCCGGTTTGGGATACCCTCTCCCGCAGGAATGCATGCGCCTCGGGTGCAACTTGTTTCACAGCGACGTGAAAAATTATATTGCATGGAAACTGACGACACCTTTCACGACCCAAACAACGAAAGTGTTCGCGCACTGGCGCGCGACGTCATCGACTTCGGGAATGCATGCGCTTGGGCGAGAACCAGAACGGGCCGAGGGGTGACATCCAACGTGGAAGTGTCAACGTAGAGTATTGTTGACCCCCTGGAACGAGTTGGCAGTTGCTGTTGCTAAATGAGGGATCCCATATTAAGCCATAAGCGCCGCCTCTGCACTCTATCACGTATCACGTATGTGTACCGGTCGAGCGGTTCAGTGGCTTCAGACTGTGTGATTTTTGGGTCCGGGGGGACGAGTGTCGTCTGTCGACAGTCCTCAGTCGAGAGTCACGGCTCTCACGCTTGACCTTGAGACAGACGTGACACGGTAGGGCCCCGTCCTTGTACCGGTACGGCAATGCGTTGCGACGGCATGATTGTGCACCCCGCGACGCATGCCCACGACACGCAGCACGATCACACATGTGGCGTCCGATACTCGTACACGGATCCTTACACGGATGCGGGGCGGTCCCGCTCATAAAGTGGCGGCCCTAGTGCCACCAAGCGCCCGCGCCGGCTGGCCCCCGCGCCGCGAGCATAGACTCAATTTGGGGGGACTCGGACCGGCTCAGGGCGATCATAGGCGTGGCGAGGTGGCGCGTGCTGTAGAGCCGGGCGCGCGTCCTCGGCGTGGGCGCGGGCATGGCAGCCGCGGCGTGGTGCCACGCGTGCAGAGCAGGGCGCAGCGTGCAAGCTTCCCACAGCTCCAGCACGCCAAACAGCTTATCGAGCGTTGAGCGGCCGCACAGGACGGCGGCGGGCGTGAGGGGCTCAGCGAAGAGAGATTGGCGCTGCTGCTCGAGAAGGTAGGCCTGCTGCTCGAGCCGGTGCTGTCTCCGTAGCTCCTCATCCTGCGCGTGCTGCATGCTCAGCCGCCGCTGCTCCGCGGCGAGTGCAGTGTGCGTCGCGCGCAGCCGCTCGTCGACCGGTAGCATCTCGGCTGCGGAGCGCCATCGGTGTAACGTGCGTGCGAGGCTGAGCGCGACGAGCACACGCAGCGGCTGCAGCAGCGCCGCCGCGCGCCGGTCCTTGTTGCGCTGGCACACGACGAGCGCCGTGTTCTGCACTCGGTGGCGCTCCGCGGCGTTTGCGGCGAAGCACGCGATCGCACGCGAGATCGACATCTGCCGATTCGTCGCGCGCCCCTCCGCGCTGAGGCTGGAGACCGCGGACACCACGCGCACGCGGCCCGCATACGCTCGCAAGGCCGTGAAGCCCCGACGTCGGTACCACTGGCGCGAGCGGAGCCGGGCACCGCCGTGGAGCGCCGCGAACGAGCGCAGCTGCTGGTTGGTAGCATGCCACGCCTGCCACGCACGCCGAACGCGCCGGATCGCATACGACTTCTGAGCACGCCGATTGGCGAGGCGGCGCTCGGTCCAGGCCATCAAGCCGAGAATGCCTCGGCGCGTCCCTTCGCTCATGACGAAACGCGCCGCGGCGAGCACATGCTGGCTTCGCAGAACCTCCTTGGAGAAGCGATCTCGCAGGTACCGTAGCGCCGCCGAGAGGCGCGCGTGGGTGTACTGCTTCCGGAGCGTGCGGATCAGGTTGTAGCGCGCAGCACGCTCACGCGCATATGCGCGCATGATGCGCAGCGCGTAGCGAAGCGCGGGCCTGTGGGGCGAGGCGAGGTCGGAGAGGGTGGTCGCGATGCGAAGGTTCGTGGCGGCCAGGAGCCACTGCCGGAGCCCTTTGTTCAGGTACGAGCCGCGCAGGAAGCCACGAATCCGCGCATTGTGAACGAGCGCGCGCTGCAAGGCGCGGGAGTTGGCCTTGAACACCGTCCACGTGGCCGCGAGCTTGGCCGTGAGCACTCCGAGCCGCGCGAGGGTGAGTGTCTTGAGCTTGTCGGCCAGGTTGCGTGCGCCCTTGCGCAGCGCGAGCAGCGCCGTACGCTTGCTCGCGAGCACCCACGTCGAGCTGGTCTGACGCGCGAGCCGGAGCGTCATACGGTGGCGCGTCGCGTTCTCACGCATCCGAATCAGCGCATCGGCGCAGTGGCGCAGCCGCTGGTTGTCGCCATACAGCATCGAGGCTCGCCGCATCACAAAGCGACTTTTGCGCGCGAGGCTCCACGTGTAGAGGCCCACGCGCATGGCCGTGATGCAGCAGTACCCGAAAGCTTTCTTTGCGATCGAGATCGTGCGCTGCTGGCTCAGGGTCGCTCGCTTCCACTGATGGAGCGAAATGCTCGTCCAGCGGTGCAGCCAAAAGCGGACGGCCGCTCGTTGCTGGCGTGCCGTGCGCAGCTTCGCCTCGAAGCTGACGAACCCGAAGTAGAGCACCCCGCCCCGCCACGCGCCGGTCGCCCTCATTAGGATCGCGATCGTCTCGGAGCGCGCCGCGATGTACGCGCGCCACGAGCGCCATGCATGTCCGCGGCGCCCGCGGCGCAGCTCTGCGGCGCACTTGCGTAGGTCGTACAGGGCCTTGCGCCGGCGCGTCGCACTCACGACCCAAGCGAACCAGCCGGCGCGCAGCCCCCAGCGCCGCTCGTCGAGCTCCTCACGTGTGCGCGCAGACCAGCAATTGAGCGCTGCGAGCTTACGGCTCTGAACGATGCGCACGAGGGTCTGCCGGAGCGCCGCGCGCTGCGCCGAGCGCGTGCTCACGAACGCGCCCCAAGTGACGAACCCTCGCGAGATCTCGCGGTGGAGGAGATGGCGCAGCGCCCGCCGCAACGCGTGGCGCTTCTGCACTTGCGATTGCCATCGATCCAAGGCGCCAAACTCGCGCATGCGCGCCCAGCGTTGAATCGCGAGCCTCTTGGCACGGCGGATGGCCTGGAGCCCTATGGCGCGCCGATGCCAGCCCAGCAGGCACAGCTTGACCGCCGCGGTGCGGTGCTTGTAGCGCAGGCTACCGAGCATGCGCTTGCTCGAGGCGTGGCCGCGCAGGACGTTGAGCGCGTGGCGCGCCGCCTTGCCCATCTGCAGCGTGACGGCCGCGCGAAAGAAGCCCGCGAGGACGCGCCGTACGCTCGCGACGCGTCGAAGCGCCGAAAAGCCGACCCGAATCATCGCCACGTGAGAGGTGCGGATGAGGTTGCCCGAGAGGGCTTTGAGCGTGCGCCGCGCGATCGCATTGAGACGCCAATTATGGATGCCTTGAACGCGGAGCCGCCGGTAAAGGTTCGTCAACATCGTGTGCGCGAGCCCACGCAGCATGTGGGCGAGCTCGCCGACGGCGCGCCACTTGCGCAGCGCACGCGCTTCTTCGGACCGTGCCCAGAGCGCAAGCACACGCCGGCGGGCGGCGACGCCACGATTCCACACGGTCACATACCTGGCGGAGGGGATGCTCTCATGATTGGCAATGCCATCAGACGCAATCAGACGCAATCAGACGCAATCAGACGCAATCAGACGCGCCCCGATTCCACACGGCCACGTACTTGCGCAGCGTATTCTTGCGGTGGATGGTGACCACGTACGGGTCGACTGGGATGTGGTCGTCCATGAGGACTGCCATGCGAGCCTCGAAGGCAGCGACGACGAGCGCGGCCGCACGCAGTCGAAAGAAGAGAAAGGCGCGGCGCAGGAGCGCCATGCGCATCAGCGCGTCCGTCTGCGCGGCGAGGAGCTTGCCGATGCGCCGGCCCGCATCTCGCTGCTTGATGATCTTGATGCTATTGGCATACCATGTGGTGAGGGCGCGCCGCTTGCCGCTCCCGCGGATGGCCGTGATGGCGTTCATCATCTCGTAGGCCTCGGCGTTCCGATGGCGCCACGTGTTCCAGCACTGGCGCGCGAGGCGCTTGTGCTCCTGGCAGACCGATTTGGGGCGACCGACCGCAATCAGAGTGCAATCAGAGTTCACTCAGAGAATGCAATCAGAGTGCAATCAGAGTTCACTCAGAGAATGCAATCAGATGCAATCAGATGCAATTCAAGAGGGCCCCGCCTGGGAGATGGACACGCCACGCTCGAAGAGGCGCGTGTAATCAAACGCAATCAGGCGCAATCAAGTGTCATTAGGTCTCACTTGGAAGATGGACACGCCACGCTCGAAGAGGCGCGCGCGATCGGCGCCCACCACGACGTTGTCGTGCCAGGTCGAGAAGCTCGTGAGCAGACCTGATGAGAGAAGCACTCAGCCGCACTCAGCCGCACTCAGCCGCAATCAAGTGTCATCAGGTGGAGAAGCTGGCGAGAGCAGACCTCGGTGGCGTAGGTGCCGAAGAGAGCGCGACGGTAATCAGACGCAATCAGACGCAATCAGACGCAATCAGACGCAATCGGACCTCGGTGGCGTAGGCGCGTGAAGAGACCGCGATGGCGACGGCTAGAGTGGATGCGCAGGCTCCATCGGTACCAGCCGGCGCGCAAGCAGCTGCCGCGCAGCTCGTTGATGGCCGAGCGCATACGCCGCTGCGCCGTCCTCCGATGAGCGGACGTTTCGATCCACGAGTTGAACGCACCTGTGGGAAAGGGGGGAGGATGGCGCCGTGGTGAGCACTTGCATGCCGTCCTCCGATGAGCGGACGTTTCGATCCACGAGTTGAACGCACGCAGGACGCGATGGTGGCGCATGCCGAAGAGGGCGCCCGCGACGGCGCGCTTCGATGCCTTGCGAGAGCATGCCATCTCGAGCCACGAGTTGAGCGCGCGCCGCACCTGTGGAAAAGGGGGGGAGGATGGCGCCGTGGTGAGCACTTGCATGCCATCTCGAGCCACGAGTTGAGCGCGCGCCGCACCCTGAGGTCGCGCAGCGAGTGCAAGACGCCGGCGGCGCGCCGCCGTTGATGGCGGCGCACTCGCGCCATGTCCTTCCATGTGACGAACCCGCTGTTGAGCTTCTGGTTTCGGAAGCTCATTGCGGCACGAGTCCCGAGCCTCTCGAGGCGCTCTTCCTCCGCCGCCTCGCGCAGGAGCTGCGCCGCAAACGCCGCCGCGTCCTCGTCCGCCCTCCTCTGCTCCGCCTCCCGCAGCGTCCGCTCGGCGAGACCCTGCTGCGCGAGCGCCGTGCTGAGCACCGCGGCGGCCTCCGCCTCGCGTCGCTCATGCTCAGCACGGCGCTCGAGGTCGCTCGCGCGCTGCCGCTCAGCACGGCGCTCGCTCTCGATCTGCGCCTCGAGCTCCGTGAGCCGCTCGGCGCTCTGACGACGCTCACGCTCCCACGCCTCCTCCTTCCTAATTAGGGCCTCCTCACGCTCGGCGCGATGCCTCGCCTCCGCCTCTCGCTCGGCGGCCGCACGTTGGGATCCTTCCTCGAGCGCGCGCGCCGCCTTGGCCGCCTCGGCCTCCGCCTTGGCCGCCGCGGCGGCTGCAGCGACCGCAGTCGCCTGCGCTGCCTGCAGCTCAGCTATCCGGAGTGCCTCAGCCGCCCTGCCCTCCGCCACCGCCTGCGCGTACGCCTCCGCGCGTGCGAGCTCCGCCGCCCGCGTCACCTCCGCCACGCGCGCCGCCACCTCCGCCTCGGCTCGCCGGCGCTGCTCCTCGGACCGCTCCGTCTCCTCGCTGAGCCGGCGACGTCGCAGCGCCTCCTCCTCCTCCTCCCGCTGGCGCCGCTCCCTTTTGCTCGCCTCCTCCTGGGCTTGGGTCTGGAGGGTGCAGGCAGGCAATCAGTGGTCATTCGGGCTCATCAGGGCTCATCAGGGCTCATCAGGGCTCATCAGGCGCACCTGTGCTTGCGTCTGCAGCGCCTCGGCCACCGCCGCCGCCACCGCGATGGCCGAACTGCGCGCTGCCGAGCGCGCCTCTTCCACCACCGCCGCCGCCTGCGCCGCCGCCGTCCTGACCACCTCCGCCGCCTGCGCCGCTCCCTGATGGTGGAGGCAATCAGTGGTCCTTAGGGCTCATCAGGGCTCATCAGGGCTCATCAGGCGCACCTGTGCCGCGAGGCTCTCCGCGATGGCATTCTCATTAGGGCTCATTAGGGCTCATCAGGGCTCATCAGGGCTCATCAGGCGCACCTGTGCCGCGAGGCTCTCCGCGATGGCATTCTCATTAGGGCTCATTAGGGTTCATCAGGGCTCATCAGGGCTCATCAGGCGCACCTGTGCCGCGAGGCTCTCTGCGATGGCATTCGCTCGGCTGAGCTTCGCTTCCGAAGCACGTCGCTCGATCGCTGACTCCTCCTCGAGTGCATGCGCCCGCGCCTCGGCGAGAGCTCGCGCCTTCGCGGCCGCCTCTATCGACGCCTCCGCCCTCGCCTGCGCCGCCGCCTCGGCCGTGACCTGGGCCTTACTGGCCGCCTCCGCCGCCGCGACCGCCGCCGCGGCCGCGCGCTCCGCGTTCTCGCGCAGCTGAGCGTGCTGCTCTGCGGCCGCCCGCGCCATCTCGGCCTCGTGCAGCGCCGCCGCCACCTTGGCGTCCGACTGCTGGCGCTCACGACGCGCCAGCTCGGCGTCGCGCGCCATCTCGAGCGCGCGAGAGGCTTCCGCCTCGCGGGCCGCCTCGTTCCTAATTAGGGCCGCCTCTGCCATCGCTGCTCGCTCCTCGGCTTGCGTACGCGCGTCCGCGTGCGATTGCGCCTCCCGCCGCGCCTTGTCGAGCGCCGCCTCCGCCTCCGCCGCCGCGCGCGCCGCCGCCGCCGACTCCGCCTCCGCACGCGCCTGGTGGACGGCCGTCTCGCGCGCCTGGAGCGCCGCGTGCGCCG
>JWZX01002069.1:0-28177 GCA_001275005.1 Chrysochromulina tobinii | reverse complement strand
GGGCCTGGCGGCGGGCGGTATCTTGAGCGCGCTGCTTGCGTGCGCCTCCCTTGGCTTAGGGGAGTCTGTGGTGGACCCGCCGTCGCCGGCGGTGGTCGCGGTCGCGTGTGCGGCATTGGACGCACTCGGTGCTGCTGCGGCGCGCTCGGTACTGCTGGGGCGCGTCATCCTCGATCGATGCGGATTAGATGTGTTGGTGCCGCTCGCCGCCGATGCACGCGCGGCGCGTGCCCGCATGCGCACCGCCGCCCTCGGCTGCCTTGCCGCCCTCGCCCACGGCAGCGCGGACGCGGCGAAGGCCATCCACGCGGAGCTCGCGGAGCTCGGCGGCGAGGGCGACGAAGCGGGCGAGGGGGCGGCGACGTTGTTGGACTGCCTCGCGGCCTTGGCGGAGATGGACGAGGGCGAGGGCGAGGACGCACCAACGGGCGACGGCGGCGCGGCGGCGGCGCTGACGCAGGCGGCGGCGCGCCTCTTGGGCTCGCTCGCGCGGCGCGGGCTGCTCGACACGGCGCTCGGCCCAGGGCATGCCGCGCTCGGTTTCGGTGGCGAGGCGCTTGTGCCGAGCCTCGGGTTAGGTGGAGAGGCGGCAAGTGCGGCGCTCACGGCGATGCTCGAGCTGCTCGCCTCGGCAGGTCGCCATCCGGCGCCCACTTTGGCGCCCGCTTCATCGCACACCTCACGGCGCCTGGCGGCGGCGCAGGCGGCCAGCGTGGCCGAGGGCATCGCGTGTGCGCTGGCGGCGTTCGAGGGCGAGGGCGCGCGGATGCTCGTCAGGTTGATCATGATCACCCCGCGCTGCGCACCCCAGACGCTCGCACTCACGCAGAGCGCCGCGACGCTCATCGTGCAGCTATGTGTTTCGGAGCGGGAGCCGCGTGCAGGTACGTTGGCAGCGCCCGCTTTGGTGCGCGCGGGAGTCCTTGGAGCGATCACAGCCGCGCTGTGCAATACCGCGCTCGCCGCAACCTCTGCCGGCAACGATCCTTTTGACGCGGCGGCGGCGGAGGTGCAGTTTAGCGCGCGGGAGGGGGCGGCGACTCAGGCACTGCTGGCGGCGCTGACGTGTCTCATGAGTACTGGGGATGCGACGGCGCGCGAGGCGGCCCAGACGAGGGCGAGGGAGGCGGGAGTTGTGCGTCCCCTGCTGGCCATTGTGTGTGGCGGCCCTCCCGCACTCCACAGCCCGCGGCAAGGGCCACTCCTGCATGCCCTCGCTAACCCTAACCCGAACCCGAACCACGGGCCACTCCTTCATGCCCTCGCCGCCCTCGCCGCCTTCACCAGCCGGAGCCCTCCGAACCGCACCGCGGTGCGCGTGGCTGGTGCCGTGCCGTCGCTGCTAGCGCTCCTACGCGAGCACACGCCGCCCGACACATTGCGCGCAGCCGTCGAGTGCCTCACGCAGCTCGCCGCGTGCACGCCCGAGTGCCAGATCGCCATCGCGGACGCTGGCGGATTTGTCGCGCTCGTCGCGCTTGGCGCTGCCTCCGCGGGATCGCCGAGCACGCACGCGGCAGTGGAGCGCTGCCTCCATGAGCTCGCCCTTGATCAGCCGCGCATCGATGCGGCGATCATGCACGCGCGCCGGGCGGCCGCCGTTGGTGAGCTCTCCCTCAGTCGCCCCGACGAGTGGCCTCGCTTCCATCGGATGGCGGCGCTTGGCGCCGTCTCGACGACGGATGGCCCTCGGCGTCGCCTATAGGTGCACGGCTCGGCTGTAGGAAGTTAGAAGTTTTCCACCTACACAGTGCACTTATAAGTTCGGAACAGACAACCAGGGGATGGCGGGCATTTCTTTCTAACTAGGGGGTCCTTCTGCGCCGCCGTTCACAGTGAACAGCAGCAGCTGGAAAACTCAATGCGTCGTCACTCGGCGCGTCGATCGGGGCTGCCGCTGCGAACCGGCTGATCACGCGCGCTCCCTGAGCGATGCCAAGGCGCGCTCACCTGCTCACTGCACCGCTGCGAGCGCGCGGCATTTGTAGCCGGGTGCACACCGTGCTGGACAATTACAAGGGCCACGCGTTCAGCGACAGAGTGAGCTTCCCACTCCGGTGGCGGGACATGGACGCTATGGGGCACGTAAATCACACGCTCTTCTTGGCCTACTTTGAGCAAGCCCGTGCCGAGATTTGGAGTGCGAATGGTCTCGTGCTGCATGGCAAAGGCGAGGCGCCGATCCTCAAGAGCCTCACTGCAGAGTTCAAGGCGCCGCTTACCTTTCCTGATGTGGTCACAATTGGAGTAAGGACTGTGGAGCTGTCACAACGGGAGTATGATCAATTTTACGCCTGTGTCAGCCATGCATCCGGACGAGTGGTCGCCACTGGGACGGCCCGCTTCGTCAACTTTGATTACGACGCGGGGCGGCCCTCGGAGATGTCATCGGAGATGTCGGACAGCATGCGGCGAACGCTCTTCGGCAGCCGAGCGCGACAGGAGGAGCAGAAGGAGCCTGCAACACGGGAGATGTCGCGTCCCGTCAAGGGAGCCGCTAAGGAGAAGCTGGTCGCGCTCGGCGGCACGGTCATGACGGAGCGGGTCGGCGGTGGTACCGACGAAGGAATCTTCCGTTGCGTTGCCGAACTCGGCGGGCAGCGGCTGAGCGCCACCTCGGCGGCAGGCGATGACGAGGCGGCACTGGAGCACCGCGTGGCGAAGCAGCTGCTCGATTCCGTCTTCGCAGAGTTATCATGAGCAGAGAGCCAGTAGTGAGTAAAAGTGAGTAGAGACTAGAGTCTGAGTAGAGTGAGTACGTCATTCAACACGATGAGATAGCACAGGCCTTGCACCGATCTGATCGCTCTCGCTTCAACTAGATTCTACTATAACGTCGTCACACCTGACACCTCACGGCTCCGCACGCGGGTGGGGCAGGACTCCTCATCATGGCAGGACGCTGCCGCGCCACGATTTGCGTAACATGAGCACGGGCGCCACTGCAGCTGCCTTTTTAATGTTGACCTTGTTCACCTTCCTGCCGGGCAGTAGCACGGGTGCTAGCCGGTATCCGTCGCCGTTGATGAGGGGCAGGTGTGGGAAGATGGTGCCGCCGCAGCGTGGCGTCTTCGAAGCGGCCCATACCGGAGGGGATGCGAAGAAGCCGCTCACGCGCCCTAGGAAGGTGGGGCTGCTGTAGCCTGCCGTATTAAAGTACGTGCCGCGGTCCCAGTAGCCGTCGCGGTGCTTGTGCATCATGAGCGTGCGGAAGTAGGCGGCGCCCGTCAAGGCGGTGCACAGGCCCGTGTCGAGCAAGCACATGTTCTCCGAGATCAGCGCCTCGTCACCATCCGAGTTGAAGTGGAAGTCGAGCCGTGTCTTAGCGAAGAGGTCTGCACACGCGTGCACGGCCGCAGAGCACCCAGTGGTCAGCAGTGCCCTTCGGAGGCGATCAGAGGCAATCAGAGAGGCGTACGATAGAAGAGCAGCCCCATGTTGAGGTGCCACGGCGCGATCTCGTAGAAGGCGTGGACGTCCTCTCCCGTGCTCCCAAAGTCGGCGGTCACGTCGAGCCACTTGGCGCCGCGGAGCCGGCGCTGCTCGGCAAGGATGTTGTACCCCTCCTTGGGGTAGCTGATCAGGCCGGGCATGTGGCAGTATGCTGTCCTCGCGGGCGTGAGCAACCCGCCCTCACCCGTCCACTCGCAGTGCGAGAAGTCAATGAATCCCGCGCCCGGCAGGCCCTGGAAGTGCCACACACCGAGTGATGGGATCGGGCAGTCCTTGCACGGGCCTTGAAGACCCCACGAGCCGACGTCCGCCGTGGCGCGCGCCTCCATCTGGAAGAAGATGGAGGCTTGCATGGCAAGGAAGACGGCGAAGACGGCTCGCCACGTGTTCTTGAGCTTCGCGAGCATGTAGACGACCCAAAAGAGCACGCATGGGAGGAAGAATGGGAAGACGAGGAACTTCATCTGCGAAGGTGCATGAGGGTGTGGTGACGGGTTAGCCAGCACGCGAGACCATCAGATGGTGAGGTTCGAGCCCATGCTGGCCATACCGTCGTCACTGGCAGCGCCAGCAGCAGCGGCCAGCCACCATATATGACGTAGGCGGCCCAGTTCAAAAAAGGGATCACCCAGATCGGCGGCAGCGTGAAGAACACGCCGACGCCGGCGACGACGAGGACGCGTCTCATTGAAAACCCGGTTCAAAAACACCGAAGAGCCCGTGTGAACGTTACGTTGCTTCTTGTTTGTGTATCCCTGGTTCCAGGATGCCGCTTGCGCACAACTTGACGATCGCACTGTATAGCGTTTCAGTCGAAAGACGAGCACGACACTTCGTGGAGGGCGTCCGGAAAATGCCGCTCTCCTTCTCGGTCAAGCTGGGGGCTTGCACCTGCGAGCTCACCCTTGACGACCAGGCCACGATCGGCAACCTGCACGACGCCGTCCGCGCCGCGTTCGACGTGCCCGAGGATGCGTCTCTCAGGCTGTTGACCAAGGGCAAGTCGTTGCCCGCGGACTTGGCTATTACCCTCGTAGCTGCGGGCGTCGCGGCCAACTCCAAGCTCATGGTGATGCAAACTCAGGCGCAGGAGCGCACGCGCGTCGAGGAGGCGCAGCCCGAGCGCATGCGCGGCTTCGAGGAAGACGACCGGCGGCTGCGAACGGGCAGCGTGCACAGCGGCGGCTCAGCCGCGGCCTACAGATCGCGTGCCTCGGCGTCGAAATACCGCTTTGGCGGCGTCGTCGCACTGGCGGTACCCGAGGGCGTGCAGCCCGGGCCTGCTGCCGCCGAAGCGCTCCTGCGCCAGCTCTCGACCGACCCGTCGATCTTGGCGATCCTGGAGCAACACCGATGGAGCGTGGGCGTGCTCAAGGAGATGGCGCCAGTCGGACAGGTGGGCGTGTCGGAGTCGTGCCTGATGGGCCTCAATGTAAACGCGGGGCAGGAGATCCTGCTGCGCTGCCGCACCGACGACTGGCGCGGGCTCCGCCCGTACCACACCCTGATCGAGGTGCTCCTACACGAGCTGACGCACAACGTGCACGGAGACCACGACGACGCGTTCAAGACGCTCAACTCGACGCTCAAGCGCGAGTACCGTGAGCACGCGAGCGCGCGCACGGGCAGGACCCTCGACGGCGCCGCCATTGCCGCGCCCCGAGCCGAGGCGGCGCCCGCGACGGCGCCATCGGGCGAGGCGCTGGGCCATGTGCTCGGCGGCGATGCGGCGGACACACTCGACGCGCGCGAGGCCGCCGCGCAAGCCGCCCTCGCTAGGGTGAGCTGCACTGCTCGAGTGCCTTTGCGCTGCGTGTGTGGCCTCGTCCATACCCCAGGCCTTAGACGCACCGACGACGCACCAGCAACGTGCGGCCGATGCGAGGACACCTTCGGGTCGTGCTCCGAAAGAGGCTAGGCTTGCTTTGAGTTTGAGCACATAGTCATAGACTTGCGTTCGATCATTTGGTACGTAAGTGGGCGAAACAGACGAGTTTCTCCGGAGAGTTTACCCAGGTTCACAGCCAGGTTCACACCAACGGAAAAGGGTCTGAGTCGTGTGTATGGGCTGCTACCCCAATGGACCCACTCGACCTTGAGGCGGCGCAAAAAGCATATGAGGCGCGACATTTGATTCAGCAGGACCGTGGTCGCCTTGCAGTAGGCCATGCAATAGCAGGGTCAGTTGTGGAACGATCAGACGCGCAGTCAGGAGCTCTTTCACGTGTACTTGAGGCCGAGGCTACCGCCATTGATGATTTACTGGTCGCCGAAACTGATCACGGCAGCACTACGGTAGCGCCTCCTGCCTGCTTGCTGTCTTGTGTGCCGTCCACGCCTCACGATGCCGCAGCCGCCACTGCTGCCGCCGCCACTGCTGCCGCCGCCACTGGCAACTCGGGGCCTACCCACAACCCGACGACAGGGAGCATCGAACGTGGCCAGAAGGTGGGGGCGCGCCCAGCGGTGCGGGCAAGCGAGCTATACGCCAAGTATCACTCGGGTGATGCTCTAAAGCATTTGCTGAGCGCCGAGGAGGAGCTCAAGTCATCGAATGCATCCAACGCCTCTACCGCCTCGGGCAGCTCGTCAGGCTCCACCGAATCCGCCGCATCGGCTGTCTCCGCCGCATCGGCTGTAGGCACTACCTCTTGCGCCACGGCCTCTTGCGCCACGGCCTCTAGCGCCTCCGCCTCCGGAGCTGCCGCTGCTCCCGCCGCCGCCGCGTGGGTCTTTGACTTCTCGGGGCCGAAGACCCACCTTGCTGCCTTGGGCTCCGCCGCTCCCACTGCGGGCTCGACTGCGAGCTCGACCGCTCACAAGATCGTTCCTCAGGTGCGGCCGCCGACGCCGCGGACGGTCGCGCGGCTGCAAGCGGCGAGGTCAGCGGCGAAGGTACTCGAGGGCGCTCTGAGCGCCGACTTGAGCGCCGATGAGGCGAAGCGCGTCGAGACGGGTGCGTCCATCGGTGCGTCCAACGCCTCGAGCGACGCGGCTGCGGGCCGTGCCATGGCCCTCGCCATCCTGGGCGGCGAGACCCTCGACGACATCCTCGGGGGGCATGCTGTGGAAGCAGCAGTTCCAACGGCTGCGGGCTCGTCTGATCAACACGACGGGTCAGTTCTTGGCACTGCGCGGCAACGTGCGATCATGATGCGAGCTGCCGCCGTGGCGAAGCGGGCGCAAGCCGAACGGGCCGCGGCCGCGGCAGCGGCGGCACTCTCCGCAGCTGAGGCCGCAGAGGCGGCGGCGGCTGGAGCCGAGTTTGCTCTCATGATGCTGATGGGTGACGACTTTGGGGACGAGGGTGCGTTGCCGTTGGTTGCGCCACCGGCGACAGGAGGATAACGCACCATTTGAGCTTTAAGGCCGTTCCGCGCTTCTCCAGCTCCTTCTTTACCGACGGTCGTCCCTCCTCAATCGCTTCAATCCTCGTGCGACCGATCCATGGACCGATCCATGGACCGATCCGACCCGCGCGGACGCGTCCGGCGCTCTAGCACAGAGCTCGGCTATCGGCTTTGTTAGTCCTTAGTCGTTATAGATCTTAGTTAGTTCCACGGCGTTAGATCTAGTAAATCTAGGCTAGCACTCAGTTCAAAATCAGCACTCGGTGGGGATAGCGTGTGAATCCAGAAAGAATACCTCCCTCTACCCCTTATCCCCTTGGGGTCAAAATCAGTGTCTCCTCACGGACGAGGGACCGGTGCCGGAATGTTCAAAATCGGCTTATATGAACGTTCAAGCCTGGAAGCGCGCCCGGGGAGGACGTGTGGGACACCACCATGACACACACCTGCGCTCCCGCGCCCTGTGCTGCCTCTCCGTGAACACAAAAGCTTCACACCTCGGTTTGCCCGGAGGTGCCGAGAAAAAAGTTCGGCTGGTCTCTTGGCAAACACACAATGGCTATGTTCAGCAATCCCTCCATGTTTGGGACGTCCCTCTTCGGCTCGGCGACGGGCGACCCCGAGAAGCACGCGCAGCTGCTTGCATTGATCACCGAGGGCCGTTCATCGTACGAAATCGCGACCGCGTGCCAGGGCGTCAAGGCCGCAACCATCAACCTCGTGCCCAAGGACGGAGTTGCGCCTCCGCTGCTGCACGCAGCGGCGGCAGCGAATGCGGCCGACTCTGTGCAGGCACTGCTCACCGCCAAGGCGGATGTGAACCTCGGCGACACTTCGGGCGCGACCGCGCTCTTCATCGCCGCGAAGAACGACGCCGTCAACGTGCTCGAGAAGCTGATGGTAGTCCCGCACGTCGACCTCAACAAGCCGCGCAAGAGCGGCGCGACGCCGGTGTACGTGGCGACGCAGAATAACGCCTTGGGTTGCCTCAGGGCGCTTCTCGACGCGGGCGCCGACCCCGACGCGTCCAAGGAAGGCGGCTTCACGCCGTCGAGCGTCGCATGCCTGCGTGGCAACGAAGAGTGCCTGAGCTTGCTCGTCGAGGCAGGCGCGTCCGTCGACCGCGCGTCGTCGGTGGCGGATCGGTTCACGCCTCTGCACCTCGCCGCAAATGGCGGGCTCGACTCGATCCTCAAGATCCTCCTCGAGGCGGGCGCCTCGATTCGGCTGCGCGACAGCCAGGGCAAGACGGCGAAGGAACTGAGCAAGGCTGCTGGGCACACCGTGTGCACCGCGATGCTGACGGCGGCCGAGGGCGGCGAGCGGCGCGAGGAGGTGCTCGCGCAGCAGGAGCAGCTCGTGCAGGACCTGCGCCAGATGCCACCCGTACGCGCGACTCCGCCGCCACACCCGCCAGACACCCCGCATGCATCCATCCATCTGCACGCCGCTGCTCCAGCTGTCTGCGCTCCCCCCTTCGTTCCCGCCCCCCCCTCGTCCCCGCCTTGCTTCCTCCCCCCTTCCCGTCTTCGGCAGGGGGCGCACGCTGACAGCCGTGCGACGCGTCCTCCCGAGCAGGTTCGCGAGGCGCTCGAGGTGCCCGCCACAACGCTCGAGGCGCTCAGTACAGCGCTCGCATCCCTGAGTTCCGAGATGATGATCGGGCAGGTGGCGGCGGACTTGCAGTCGGCGGCGTCGCTGCTCACTCAGGCGGTGCTGCCCGCCCGCCGTCTGGGTGAGCAGCTCGCCTCCCTCGACGAGGAGGCCGCCTCGCTCGAGGCGGCCTCCCGGGACGCGAGCCGCCGGCTACAGCAGGCGCAGCAGCATGTGCTCGAGTCGCCCGATGACGAAGCCGCCGTCGGCGCTCGCGAGGCCATGCGCAAACGGTACGCGGGGGCGCTGAGCGCGCTGCAAGACAAGTACGAGGAGCGCCAGCGATACGGGCAGAAGCTCGCGAGCGCATACGAGAGGGTCGCGAGCACCGCCCCATCCCTCATGCCAGCCACGCCAGCCGCCGACGGGGCGACGGTCGATACCAAGGGCCTCACGGAGGCGGCGGCCAAGGCTCTGCCCGTGCTCAAGCGCGCGTCCAACGACGTGGGCGAGGCACACCGCGCGACGCTCGCCGCGATGGGCACGCTGCAGGCGTGCCTGGCACGCGAGCTCGAGCTGCTCGCGCGGGTTCGTCAACCGCTGCTCGATGCGAAGCAGTCGTGCACGGTCGCCGTGCAGTTGGCCGCGACCCAACTCTCGACCGAGCCGCCCATTGCGGGCGAGCTGGCGCAGCTCACCCTCCTGATCGGCCAAGTCAAGGGCAAGCAACACGCGCTCGAGGCGTCGCGTGCCGCACTGCTCGAGGCCAAAGCGGCCCCATCAGCTCGCTCGCTCTCAAACCCCCTGATCGTCGAGTACTACCCGGAGGCCGCCCCCACGATCCCGCCCGAGTCGGACGACCCGGACACGGCGGCTGCAATGGCTCTCTCGACGGTGCTCACCGCGCTGAGCGCGGCTGCGACCCTTGTGCCAGGCGCCGAGCTGAGCACCCTCGAGCCGCCGCTTGTGCTGCTGCCGCGCGTCTTCTTGGCGTCGGCGGCCGTTGCGACGCCCGTTGAGGCTCGCCTCTTTGAGAGCGCGGAGGGCGGGTGCACCCTCCTTCCGCTCGCCGACGGCGCGGCGGGTGGCGTGGGTGGCGGTGGCAGCGTGACGGAGGTGTACGAGAACCTGGGCCGGCTCCTCGGGTACGCGGCCGCGCGGGGCGTAGGGGTGACGCTGCCGCTGCACGCGTCGCTCTTCATCGTGCTCTCCAAGGGCCTCGACGGGCCGCTCGCCCCAGCCCTCGGGGAAGCCCTCGGGCTCGTCGGCAGCTTCGCGCCGCTCACCGCCCTCGAGCTGCGCTGCGGGCTCGCCAAACGGCCGCAGGCGGACGAGGCCAAGAAGAAGAAGGAGACGCAGTACAATGCGCGCATGGCACGTGCGCGAGCGGCCACCGGCGGCGCCGCGCGCCCCACGGCGGCCGCCGCCAGCACGGCCGAGACGCCGCAGCAGAAGGTGCACACTGCCCTCGTCACCAAGCGGCAGGCGGCGCTGAGCGCGCTGCGGGCGGGCGTGGCGAGCCAACTCGGCGGCGAGGGGGCGCTCGCCGCAATGGCACCGCACGAGCTTGCGGTCAAGATGCTCGGCGCGGCGCTTCCCGAGTTCCTGCCTGGGCTCGGGGACGACGGCGAGGCGCCGACAGGCAGCGGCCTCGTCTTCGATCGCGCGGATTGGGAGGCCGATGAGATGCGTATCTCGTATGCCCAGTGGCTGCGCGCCTGGGACCAGACGCTCAGCCCGCCACAGCGCTGCGCGGTCCTCCTTCGTGTCTTCGGCGCGGTAAGCGGCGGCGCGCTGCGCGTGCGCATGTGCGTACTCCCCTCTGCGCTGGAATCGCCCTTGTTCGTGCCCGAGGGCGGGCAGCTCTACCTGCCGATGGCGTGCTCGCTCGACGAGTTCACCACGCGCATGCATCCAGCGGCGCTCACTCTGTGAGGTGTGGCTTACACGCATCGACGGGACTCTGCCTGTGTCGTCGACAGCTTTGGCTTCAGACTGCCGGCATGGCGGGTCAGTGCTGGATGGTGTATGAGGCGAGTCCTCGTGAGCGAGCACGCGTGCGCGCGCGCCTGCGCCGAGTCGGACAGGGAGCATTGTCCTTGGAGCATACCCGGGGTGGGCGGTGTCCACGGTGGGGGGCGAGCAGGCAGGTCCAGGACGTCCAGGTGGTGGTCGAGCCGTGCAACATCGAGAACTGCGGTCCAGAGGGAGTCTGGGATTGTGAGATGCGACGCGGGGGAGACGAGAGTCACGAGCCCGGGGGACCCGTACGAACGCCGCACGACGCAAGATCACCAATACGCGAGTAGATCCACGACGGGAGGACGATCCTATACGCCCACTATGCACTAAGCAGAAAGCACGGTCTAAAGCAGCATCCGACATCGAGCGGAGCAGCGGAGCCCGACCTTCGTAAACGCTGCTATGTGACGGGCCGGGAGCCCGGGAGCGGGACTAGGGGACTTACGTCTGCGACCCGGGAACGGGTGCGTGAACGTCGCTAGGTCGCTTCGTCGGGAACACGCGCGCGCGCAGGGCGCCAACGCAGGTCCCAGGTGCAGCGGTGCAGGCCCTGGCGGCGTGGTCGCTGACGCCTATTTTTTCCCCCATCCGACCTTCGGTTCCCCGCAGCCGCACCTCTCGGTACTCGTACACTCCGATCTCCGTGACTCCGAGTACGGTACTGGGTACTCGGATCATGGGGCCGGGCTCGGCTTGAGGCGCCCGCTGCATGCGACTCTTATCTCTTAACGAAGAGCGGGCGCCGTCGTGCGTCGAGCGTCGTGCCCCTCGTGCGGCCGGCGCACCGTCACCGATCTGCTGTAACGTAAGATATCGAAACGTGTACCCGGCGCATCCGCATGTTAGAGCGCCCCGCTGTAGCTAACGTGCCACTCGGATGTGGTCCTGAGCTCCACTGACGGTGCGTCGCTCCTGTGGTGCTTGCTCCTGTGTCGGTCCCGTTCGGTGTTTCGGCCGTGCCGTAACGCGTAAGCGCGTTTACCTTTACGCTTCACACACACACACGTACACACCGGCACGGAGCGCCGCGGCGACCAGAGGTTGGTTCGGCGGTGAGCCGGTGTGCCGACACCCCACCGCCTACTCCAACGTGGCGCGGACACATAAATACTTGTCCATGTATTAATTCATATTCAGCGGCTGTCCGCCCACCCCGAGCCGCTCTGGGTCCGCAGGTCCAGTCGGAGTCGCGGAGACGAAAGCCCTCATCGCCCACGTGAGCCGTCGGCGTTCACGGCCGCCGACACAAACCCCTATGCACCAATTCAATTCAAAGCCCGCCCGGAACGCCACCTTTCACAGGAGCTTGTTCCCCGCACACGGCCACGCAGCCCCGCTTGGGGGGCCTTCGGAGATCACGCCGAGATCACGAGGCACGCGCAGCCCGGAAGACCGCCTTTCACAGGAGCCTTTCCTCTCTTCAGTCGCATCAAGGCGTGACGCCCTCTGCGGCGGCCGACTTGACAAGCGCCTCCCAAAAGGCTTCGGTCACTTCGGCGACGCCCTCAAACTTGCGCTCGGTTTGGAAGACGGCCTCGGGCATTAGCACCTTCCCCTCGAGGTCGATGACGGAGGCGTACGTGGAGAGGACGCCTTCAAGGGTCTCCTCCGTGCGGATGACGAAGATGTGGCAGTCGTTCGAGCCGGGCACAAAAAGGAAGTCCGAGCAGCCGCGCAGATCGCAGAACTCGAGGTACTCGCCCATGGCCACGTTGGCGCCATCGGGCGCGGGCGGGTCGGGGCATGTGAGCATCAGGTTGACGCACTTGGCCGCGTCTACCACCTCATCGTAGCGCTCGCGCGAGAGCTTGCGCGGCATGAAGAGCCACGCGCCGTGCACGTCCGACCAGCGCCCACCCTCGTGGATCATGTACCCCGCCCCCTGCTCGCAGCGCGCCGCCACCCGCAGCGCATTGTAAAAAGAGCGCATGTCGACGTGCTCGATCTCGTACGTGCTCGCGGCGAGCTTCTTGACCCACATCTCGCCCTCGTGCACCACGTTGCCATCGTCGTCAGTGCGCTCCTTGCCCGTCGAGCCTACCACCAGCACGCCGTCCTTCTTGGTCGCCCATTCCACCTTGAGCGCCTTGTCCTTCTTGCCGTCGCCCATCCTGAAGGCCACTGGCAAGCCCGCCGCGTCCACGAGCGGCACGATGTCGAGGGTGCCGTCAGCCGTGATCTTGATCTCGTCGCAGTTGCCCGTGCGGTCGCACATCGTGAGCAGCTTCCCGTCAAAGAGCTCGAGCGCCGAGTACTCCGCGCCGCGCCCGTCCTTGTCGCCGCGCCTCGTGTATAGCCTCGCCTCCGGCCCGGCGGTGAGCGTGTAAGAGCCCTCGCCGAGGTTGCCGTGATACTTGAGCACACCGGAGGCGAGCTTCGTCTCCCACTTCGCGTCCTCGCCGACCCTGGACGCCTGGTCCTGGTCCGCGATGAACATTAGCCTCATCTCGGTGCCCACCGCCGGCGCGGTTGCCTTCGACATCATCTTCACCCAGACCGACTTGGTCGATTCCAGACTCTCGAAGAGGTGCTTGCACGAGTTCTCCTTGCCCTTGGTGAGGTCAAATGGCGGCTTTGGAACCACGGGCGCATCCGGCATGGCGAAACTGCCCAAGGCCTGGCTGTTTCTCCGCGTCATCCCAGGTCGCGCGGGTCCAGGCGCTGCCGGCAAGGCCTGGCTGTTTCTCCGCGTCAACCCTGGCCGTGCGGGTGCATCCACTTTGTCGGCCGCGGGTTTCTTCGGCTTGTCACCACCTTGCGGAGTTTTGGGTAAGGAAGCTCCGCAGCCCATGGGCGGAAGCCCAGAGCCTCGAGACAACGGGGACCTCCGAAGGAATTGCGCCGCGCCCCTCCCTCTAATTCTCTATATGAATTATAATTAAAACGGCCCAGCCGCAAGACACCTCCGTCCTTGAGATCCGTTTTTGCACAAAAAAGACACGTCACCACCACCGCGCTTGCGGGTGTGTGGTGTGGAGCGCTGGTTTGTGGACGCGTGCGTCCCGGGGTTCGGGTGTGGTCACTGGCGCGTTTGAGTCGGTGTTTTGAGGTGGTTCGTGAGGTTCGTGTGTCTGTCTCGTGTGTCCGGCTCGACCCCCGGTGTATTTTTACCGGTAGCGGCTCCCGTGCTTTGGGGTGTTGTGTTGAACAGCAGGAGCACGGGTACCGGAGCACGGTCACAACGGCAAGCACAACGGCCTGTCAAGGCGGCCTGCTGTGTAAGAAGCAAGGTAAGAAGCAGGCTCCAGGCTGAGTGTCGGCCACGCCTCCGTCCACGAGATGCGATAGCGGCTCCTGTGCTTGCTCCTTGCAGCTTCCAGCTTGGGGCGTTGGGGGTCCGGAGTTTGCGCGTTGTGTTGAACAGCACGCACTGTACCGGTACCGGTACATGGACCGGTACAAGTAGCACCTTGCTTGGGGGAGGTCGTGTGCGTTGTGTGTTTCACAGCAGCAGCAGCACAGTAACTCGGTGGACAGTACCTCGTGGACCTACCCCACCGTATCCCCGGTGTTTTTGAACCAGAACAGGAGCCGTCCTTTGAGACGGTAGTGGAGTGAGCGTGGGGGGACCGCGAAGAAACTGAACTGAACTGAACCAGAACAGTACAGTACAGTTCTGTACTTTCCCTTTCATGCGAACTTTCGGACTCGTCTGTACCCCCCAATTCATGGCGAGACAAGCGCAGCAATCGGCCCCAACGGATCGGCGCTTGCGGTGCAAGGCCGCGTTCGACCCCACATGTGGCCTCAGTGCATATTTCTTGCGGTTGAACGTTGTCTTCGGCTGGCGGTACATCTGTGCCGTCGTGCTCACCTACGGTGTCAATCAAGGCATGGGCGAGGCGCTCGTCTTTACCGCGCGCAAGTACTTCATCTTCGACGGCATGCAGCTCGATGCGTCGACGGCCGCCCGGCTCGTCGGGTTCTCACGCATCCCATGGCAGCTGAAGAGCCTGTTTGGCGTGCTGAGCGATGCGCTGCCGATCGGCGGCAAGCACCGAGGGCCGTACATGCTCCTCGCCGGCTTCCTCGGCATCGTCGGATCGTTATCGCTGGCGGCCACGCCGGAGTCCAAGTTCAGCCTCTTCACCGCGGGTCTGATGCTCTTGTTTTGCAATGTCAACTTCGCCATGCCCGACGTCATGATCGACGCGACCGTGGCCGAGCGCGCAAAGGTGGCGCCGGAGCGCGCGGCCGACTTGCAGGCGCTTTGCTGGGGCTCACTCGGTGCCTTCGGCATCCCGATCGCACTCGTCTCGGGCAACCTGCTCGAATCGGGGGGCGCGCGCCTCCTCTTCGCCCTCGCGATCTTCACGTCGTCTGCTACTGCGCTGCCACCGCTCCTCGGATGGCTGGGCGAGAAACCGAAGCCGAGTGGCTGTGCCGCGTCGCGCCAGCTGTGCCGCGACCTCGCGAGCACGCTGCCCAAGCGGAGCGTGCTCATGGCGGCCACCCTCGTCGGCTGTTACTCTTTGAGCCTCGGGCTCCTTCAGCTTTTTGTCGCGGACACGTACCCCGACGAGGTGGCTTTCGCCACGATGATGGGCAATTTCGTGCTGTGTGTGGCTCTGTATCTCATCATGCGCCGCGTGGATGTCGTGCTCGCGCGCGCAGTCATCTTCCCCTTCTTGCAAGGCGCTCTCACGCCGCGCAGCGACATCATCTTTGATTGGAGTCATTCGCCCTCGCGCACCTCATCCGACCAGCGCTGTTGGTCGGCGGCTCAGTGTGCGGCGAACGTGGCCGCTGCCGCGAACGCTACCTTCTCGAACGCGTCGACGATGATGGACGATGGGAGCGAGCTGCCGTGCGGTTGGGCGCGTTTGCGCGGCAACCCGTGCCTCTCGCCGGTGGTGATGGCGTACATTGGCGTGGCGGGGAACGTGGCGCTTGTGCTCGGTACGGCGGCGTACACGTCGTGCTTCCAGACATGGCGCTTCCGATCGATCATCGCTCTCACGCAGCTGCTAGCGGTCTTCGCCAGCTTGACCGACTGGGTGTGGGCCTTGCGCATCAATCTGCGGCTCGGTCTGCCCGACGTCATGTTCGCCTTCGGCGAGGAGGTCTTCATCGACGCGGTCGACGCTCTCAGCAACCAGCCCTTTTTCATCTTTGCCGCCAAGCTGTGCCCTAACGGCGTTGAGGCCAGCATGTTCGCCCTCTTCATGGGCCTTTCCAACTTCGGATCGGATGCGGGCCAGTACCTCGGCGCGAGCCTTCTCAAGTCCTTCGGCAACCCGGTCGAGCCCGAATTTGAGGGCATGGTGCCGTATCTGATGTGCAAGTCGCTCATGCGCGCGCTGCCCATCCTCTTGATCCCCTTCCTTGTGCCCCGTGGCACACCCGCCGACTCGGCCGCCGCCATGGGCGCCGTCAACATCGTCGCCGTCGTCGTCGGCGGCCCGGGCGCCAAACAGGACGCTGGCTTGCTGCGCGGCGCCGAGGTGCGCAGCGACAGCTCGATGCCTGCTGAGATCGCCTCGGTGAACGACACCGACGCGTACGATGGGGTCGCTGGCGAGGTTGAGCTCGGCACCACGAAGCCAGGGCGATCTTGGGGCGATCTGGCGAGTTGAACTTTGCGTACCCACCGCCATCCCCTTCTCTCCACACCGTAGTACTGTTCTGTATGTGTGTCTGCGATGGGGGACCCATGGGGGGACCTCTTAGGACCTCAGATGCTGGATGCTCGTGCCTTCACAGCGCACACATACGGGGACCTCAGAGCCCAAGCAGTAAGTAGTAAGTAAGTAAGAAAAACACGCCTATCGGCAGCGTACACGTGGCGAGAGGGATATCCCCAGGCTATTACAAAGGGTGTACAGTGGTATTGGTCAACAGCCAAGTGCCGAAGGACGGCTGTAATATCTAATAACACTGACGGAAAGCCATCCGAGGGGCCGGGCCGGGGGGCTTCTTACATCTGACATCAGTCAACGCTCGACCTCGAGGAACTTCTGAGGTCGACGCTCGACCTCCTAGCCCAAGCCTTGGGCTTGGCGTCAGCGCTCACCGGCCATGGGCATTGGCAAGTGGCGAGCCCGAACCCGTGGCCGAGCGAGCGTCTGTGGGCGCAGTTGCGACAGCGAGTTGGCGCACTTTACGTTATGGCGCACTGGGTCTGCGGAGATTTCAGGATTTTGTGTGACCCATCACGCTCTCCAACCCCCATGATCCAACGCACATCCTCGAGCCCGAGCTGAGCGCTCCGCCCATCATTCCCACCTCACTCCTACCGTGTACTGAAAGGTCCCTTGCATGTTGCATCCCTCACTCCAGCGCGCTCTCCGTAACGAGAAAACCCTTTACACAGACGCCTGCGCACCCGTCACAACCACAAGGCGCACTACGTAAAACACAGCCCCCCCTCCTCCCTGCCTTACCAGGCGACGCGCGCGGCCGGCGCCCGTGCAGTGTCGGCGGATGACGCTCTGCCCCGAGACAGTCTCTTACCTGCACTACCCTTACCTGCCCGAGCAGTGCCGGCGGTGCACTCCCAAGCCCGAGGCAGTCTCAAAGGAGCGACCGCATGCATCGCAAGGGAACTGTCCAAAAGCGTCCAGCCGAACGGGTCCGGTCGCGCCCGCACGAAAACGCGAGGCACAAGCGGCGCAGAGCGTGCGCGCACCGGCTGGCCCGGGTCCCTTGCCACTGGTCTCATGGGCCTGGCACTCGCACCAATTGCAACGCCACGCGCCGCCATCGCAGTCGCGCGAGTGCACGCCGAGCGCGCGGAACGTTTCGAAAGAACGTTCGCACCGCTCGCATGGGTAGCGGCCGTCGGTGTCCGTCGGGGGCGGGCCCGTGTGGCCAGAGCGCCAGCGAGCCGAGCAGGTCGAGCACAGCATCTTGCCGCCGTCGGGACCCGGGCCCTTACCCGTCGTCTCTTCCGCATTGCACTCGCACCACGCACAGCGCCACGCCCCGCCGTCGCAAAAGCGCCGGTGGGGTCCGAGGGCGTTCATTGTGGGAAAGCCCCGCCCACACGTGGCACACAGGAACTCGCCCTTGTCGTTCTGTTCGGGCATGCCGTCGGCGCCGTGCCGCCATCGCTGGTTGCATGCGCTGCACAGCGTCTTGATCCCATTCGGACCGGTCGCTCTGTGATTCGTCTCCTCCTCTGAACAGTTACACCACTCGCACGCCCATGCCACCGCGCGACCCTCGCAGAAGCGAGCGTGCGCAAAGAGGCCGATGCGCGCCTCGTACGCCGCACCGCATACGCGACAGCGCCACGCGCCGTCCGCCGACGGGCGCGCGTCCGCGTCGACGGGCACGATCTCGGGCGGCCCGCCGCTGCGCCGGCCTCGCTTGGGCGTGAGCGACGGAGGCAGCAGCCACCGTTTGAGCGCGCGTGGCGCGCCGTCGTCGGGATGCGCGGCGGCGGCGGCCGCGGCGGCCGCGGCGACCGCATCGCCACTAAAGCCCGCGATGGCGCCCCTGCCGCCGCCGCCGACGCCGTAATCGTCGTCCTCGATGCCGTCGATGTGAAGCCCGAGCCCGGCCGTCGAGGCGCCGTAGTGGGCCCCATCTTCCAGCAGCAACACGTCGTCCAGCTCCTCGACCTCCGGCCCATCGTCGTCCACCTCCTCCACCTCGTCATCCTCATCCCCTCCTGGTTTACATTGGTCCATGTAGTCCTTTGGACCGTCTAGCTTTGGTTGAGCCGCCGCCTCCATCATCGCGTGCTGGGCCGCGCCGGCTTCGCATGCAAGCGCGAACCGAGCGGCATGCTCATTCTGCCACGGCTCAGCGCCCCGAACGACTCCCACCGATGATCGTTCCAGCCTGAGCTGCCATTCGTCCTTGTACGACGGGGGGTTGGGTTCCTTGAGCTTCTTGTTCATGGACTGCAGCCACTTGGCGGCTTCTCTCTTGCGCGCTTCGACATCTTCGACTTCAGAGAAGATCAAGGCCGCAAATTCTCTCGTGAAGCCCTTGCCAGAGTCGGTCAGCTGCACGCCTTTCTCCATACGAAGGAATTCGTGTTGCTCAACGCGTACCTGAATGCCATTGAGCTCATACGTCCAGGCCGCCTTCAGGTTGGCAAGTTCGATCACGTCGTCGATATTCATGAGCCGTCCTTCCACCACGGCTTCTTCGTCACACAGCGGCGAAGGGGCCACGGCACCCTTCGTGGCGCAGAGGGGTGTGAATGTGAATGTGTGTATGTCAGAGTCCAGCGGCGCTTGGCTTTACTTGACTTGACTTCGAACGGACATGTTGTGAATTCATACCCATCGGACCCGTGTTCGTGAGCAAACCTCGAACAGTGAATGCCCCGGCTGATGATGAGAACCTCGTGGCTCATTACGTTGGGGGCAATGGCTGCGATCGCAGCAGTTGTGGCGAGCCAGCGCCGGCGCACTCGCATTGCGCTCTCCGATGCCAGGCGAAAGCTTTCCAAGCGGCTTGTCGAGGTCGCTCCGGCGTTTTTTCTCGCCGCAGTCGAGCTGTCTCCGCCGGCGCCGGCAATCGAGGGTGGGCCGGGGGCCGTCGATGGGCTCGAAGATTTTCTGAGGGCGGCAAAGTGCGAGGCTTGGCTCGTGAGGGCGGCCACCTGGTGCATAGAAAACGGCGCTGAGACTCTAGACGAGTTGCTGCAGTGTCAGCCATGTACGCGTGCGATGTTCATAGAGGCTCTCAACCTTCCCATCGTCAAGCGTGAGCAACTGGAGCGGCAGTTGGCGGAGCGACTCCGGGAACAGTCCTCATCTGCCGATGACCACTCGACGATACTCAAGTCTGCGGCCGAGAACACGCCAGCCGCGGAAGCAGCCTCAATGATCACCAACAAGTTCCTGCCCGACCTGCCTACGTTTGTCTTCGGCGATCGCACTCTCTATGAGGACGGCATCCTCGCGCGCGTCGGCAATCTGTCACGAAGCGTGCAGCACGAGTTTGAGGAGAATGAGCGCGGCATCTGGCTGCCCGAGCTACGCTACGTGACAGAGCAGCCAGCTAGAGAGGCATACCCATCGACAAAAGGAGTGGCGCCGGGCGACGCCCTCGTGCCAAGCTTCACACGCGACCTCGGCCGTACCGGATGGACGCTCTCCAAGTTCCACGAGGCGCAGCCTACGGAGGGTAACGGCCCCGGCCAGATCCCCGAGCGTCTCTCCCTCGCCGAGACGGCCGTACTACGCACCTACACGGGCCCGTGGTTTCAGGCGATCAACTTCTACCTGCGCTACCTGCCCGAGGTACGCTGCTGTGACGCATCGCCGTACTATGAGCACTACGACCCTCGCCGCTGCTTCCTCGCTAAGCCCGGTCACGAGGACGTCTGCCACGCATGCGGCAAGCCCAAGAGCAAGCACTTCAACCAGACGCTCGATTCATGGGCCACAAGTGCAGCGCTACTTGTGGGTGGCATCCTCAAGCTTCGCTTCGCCTCGACCCCTATGGCAGTCTATCGCGGCGTCAAGGAGCAGTTCATCCGTCTGCCAGAGTCGTTTGTCGCGCCGCCCAGAGGCGCGTTCGGATCCGGCGTCGAGCCTGCGCCCATGAGCACCACCGAAGCCAAGGAGGTGGCGCAGAGCTATGCCGGGGATGACGTTGGATCTCTCTTTCAGATCGAGTTTGATGCGGCGAATCTCGGAGCGCAGCTCGGCTTCCTTTCGCAGTACCCAAAGGAAGAGGAGCTCGTCTTCCCTCCGGGCACCATGCTCACCTGCATGGCGGTCGAGCCGCTCGAGGGCCAAGCATCCAAGCGCCTCCTTCGCATCAACTGCTCGATCAACCCCGACAGGCAAGTCAAGGACGCCATCGCACCATTGATCACGCACCACCACACGCCTGGTCTGCAGGGTGGGCTGCTGAGAATGTACATGCTCGTGGTATTTCAGGCGCCGCCTGTGCTTTTCAGCCACTTCCGTTCCCATCTCAGCTTGTTGCAGCAGCTTGCAAGTACGGAGCACGCCCTTGCCGACCATTGCGCTCAGTGGCCAGCCAAAGGGAAGGCGCCAATCTGCTTGAGAGACGCCGATCCTTCCGCCGTGCGCCTCTCGCTGGTTCGCAGCCAGACGCACTGCCTCGTATGGCTCGGCCGGGGCTACGAAGTGGTGCCTTCCACGTGTTCAGGCTTGCTGACGATCATGACCTTGGCTGCGGAGATCAGTAAGCTTCCGAAGGTCTGTCGACCTCGGGTGGCTCTTGTGGCCTTGCAGCACGGGGCGGAGCGCGCCGCAAAGCATCTGAGTTCCCATGGCATCGGCTGTGTCTTCTGGGTGCGCACCACAAGTGAACCACCTCGGGAGCACGAGTTACTGTCCATGGTCGTCGACCCAATCCTCGAATATGTTTGCCAAGGCGTTCTTGGCGAGCAGCTCATGAGATGCTTCGGCGAGGCGCGTACGAAGCTGTCGAGCCACATCACAGATGGCGGCTGCGTTGGCTTGCCGACCAGCGTCGATTGGCCGAAAAGTACAGCGAGCACTTCATCGTCGTGGATTCAGAGTGAGACGCCGGCGTTGCGTCCCTCCAACCTCGTCGACGAATCGACACACGAGTTGTGCGAATCACTGTCGTCGCTGCAGCTGCTCGCGTGCGACGTGCCAAAGGTCGAGGAGCTCCGGAAGATGCTCGTCATGCGCAGAGAACGAGGCGTCGCTGTGTGGGGCCGGAGCGGAGCCGCTACGGACGAGAGCTTGGCGCATCGCTGCCGGACCGTCGCTCTCGAGGCAACTATGTCACTACTGATCGGGACCACCTTTGAGCTGGTCTGGCGCATCTCGGACGAGCAGAGCCTCAACGAAGGCATGCGGCGGATTAAGGCCGCTGGCCCGCGCGCCGCAGTGCTCGTGTGGATCGATCTAGTCGAGTCGTCGCCGCTCGTGCAGCTGTCGACCTTACTCAAGCCCATTATTGCACGAGCGCCCTGCACGGTTTTACTCTCGTGCATAGGAACACACGCGCAGCACATGCAGGCTCTTGACGAGGAGCTGGGCTTAGGAGTGAGCAGCTCAATTGATGAAGATGGATATGTATCTGAGTTCCACCACTGAAGAGCATGGTGTGCTGTGCTGCACAGGAGATGCTGCATATTGGGCAGGCGGCCGAGATGGAGTCCGATGCATCCACGCACCATGACGAGTTGCGCTTCACCCTGCATGCACCCGGAGGCCAAGCCGTGGATCCCATGAGCGTCGTTGAGCCAGCAGCGCTTCAGGCAGCCATCGAAGCTGCGCTCGGTGGGCAGCATCCTCTCGCAACAATGTATGTGAATGATGAGCAGGCAATACTCGCGCGCATCCCGGTGACTGATGTAGCCTTTCTTCATGGACTGCGCGACAAGGTGCTTGAGGGTAGATTTGCTGTCGAGCTCACCGACAGGCTCCGCAGGCTGCCAAGCTCAGTCAGCCTGGACGTCAAGGTCGACCTCAGCGCATTTGCAGAGCGCTACGAGAGCAGCGTGCTTCATCTCGATAAGCTTACGAAGCACCAGCAGCTGAAGCTGCTCGAGTGCAAAGGCCACCAGAGCGTTCGTGTCGAGGCACCAGCTGGCGGCGGTAAGACGTTCATTGCCCTGCACGAAATGCTGGGCGTACTCCAATTGGACTCAGCTGAGGAGAGCGAGAAGGCCGCGGTCCTCTTTGTCGCCCCGCACGAGGCCCTCGCCGTTTTTGTTGCATCCTGGATTGGAACACGCCTCGGCAAGTATACGAGAGATGAGATGCTTCGCCGACTGTGGGTGCTTTTCCTGCCCTTTGATCAAGGCTTGAAGCAGGCCAGCCTGTCTGACGAAGGAAAGATCTCCTTCGAGCAGCCATCTGCAGACGAGAAGCCCAAGGAATTCAGAATGGTCGTCGTTGATGAGGGGCATCACATTTATAACAATGCCGCCCTGCGCGAAACGGTCGAGTCGCACGTGGCACCATCGACACGACGCATCGTCCTAGCTGATGTGTCGCAGTCGCTCGGCCAGGACATTGCGTACCCACCCGCGCACCGCGTGGAGCTCACCGAAGTTGTGCGATGCTCGAAGCGCATCGTACAGGCCGCGTCTGTCGTTCAGCTCGGAGGCGAGCGGAAGCTGCACACGCAGTGCCATCACAGGTCAGACGGGCCACCAGTCAAGTCGTTCTTGTTCGAGCTTGCGGCTAGCAGCAGCTCAGTGGAACGATTCCGCGCATACGCGGAGCGCGTGATGGCGGCGCTCGAGCACATCGCAAACCTCTTTCCAAGGCTCGAGCTCACGAACCGCGTCGCCATCCTCGTCCCTGACGCTCCCTTTCTCGATGGTCTCAAGCCCCAACTGATGGCAGAATTCCAGGCGCGAGGCAGGCGATCCGATCAGACGCCAGGGCAGCAGTACATTCTGATCGAGGCGAGAGGAGCTGCGGCCGCCCTGCGCGGGCGAGGGCGGAGTAGCGGTGGTGAGGCACTCGTACTCGACACGATCGGCAACTTTGATGGGCTCGAACGGCTGATTGTGATCGCAGTCGGCCTTGACGCACCACTCGACCAGGAGTCGAACGACGTCTTGGAGACGCGCTCGCGGCTCTACCGCGCCTTGACGCGGGCGCACATGCTAGCAATGGTCGTCAACGAGGCTGTCCGAGGCGGCTGGCTCGAGTGGCTCAACCTCATCAAGCTTAAAGAGGGCAAGTTTGATCGTGAGGCGGAGCTCGCGCGCATGAAGGCGGACGCTGCAGAAGCAGAAGTGAAACGGCGTTTGGAAGCGATTGACAAGGCACTTGAGGCAGCCATGGAGCGGCGTGCGCGTGCCGTGCCCGCGGCGGATACCGCCGCGCGCGAACACAGTGTTGCACCTGGCACGTTGACTGAGGAGGAGCATGCGTATGTTCGGTCGCTCATCGACAGGGCGGTGACAACTGGCGGCCAGTCCCTCGAGGCTGCGGCCGACGCGCAGCTAGACAGCTGGTGCACGCTGAAGGACGCTCTGGAACGTGCGTTGCGGATGCAGCAGGCCATGACGCCCTCATCCGCTGAGACGTCGGAGCTCCTCCTTCGGGTTGCGAAGCAGGTGTCGAGGGCGCCGACGGCCAGTCTAGATGCCGTGGTCCAGGAGGCCATCCGAGAATTGCAAACGCAAGCCTCAACGCGGCAGCGCGAATTTCAAATGAAAGCCTCAAGGCGGCAGCGCGATATTTGCATCGCTCAGCTGTGCGACGCGGACGAGGGTCTCCATACAAATGAGAAGAGGATGGTTGAACGACGCGCAAAGAGGGGCGGGGATGGTGCTGAGGTGGCTGTGCAGAGTGCCATTCGAGAGCTGCGGCAGGACGAGGCGCTGATCGCTGAGTCAGTTGCACGTTTGACGGGGCTCAGCGATCAAGCGGCGCAGCAGCTTCAGCAAGAGGCGCTCGGGTCTGTCTACGAGGGAGGTGAGGAGATTCCCGCTGCGGTCGACAGACTGTTCCAGGAGGTGCAAGCCAGGGCTGCTGTGCAGGAGGCAGCGGTGCAGAACATGAGCGGCGAGGAACGCTCTCTTCTGACCAAGGCGGTGCAGGTGGCCATTGGACGTGGAGAAGACTCGACGATGGCCACAGCACGGGAGGTGGCCCGCCACCAGCAGGTGCGAACCGAGGTGCAGGGTGCGCTTCGTGCCAAGGCGTCGCTTCTCGGGCCCAAGTTTGACGCACGCAGCCTGGAAGGTCGAGTGTTCATGGCCGTCCTACGGGGCAGCCCGGTTGCAGAGGAAGTCGCCAAACACGTCAAGGAATTCCAAGAGGGCCTCATCACCGAGCAGACGGTCTGGGATACGGGTGCAAACAGCACCTCACAACCGGACACGTTGAAGTTCAACCCGCTTCAGCAAGAGCGTACCTCCCTTGTCGGCGGCGAAGGCATTGGGGACGGGGGCGGCGATGGAGGTCTCACGCCTCCGTGGACCGAACCGATGGGCGCCTTTATCGGGGAGGGCGGTGGACCGGTCACCATTTCTTTGCTTCACACAGAGAGTGGTATAGCAAGCGATGCCGTTCAAGGCAGCTCACAGGGCAGCTCAAGCACGGCTCCTGCCTTACCGCGATTGCCATCTTCGCCACGCGAGGTGATCACGCTTTGCCTCGATGGTGACGTCGTCTCTTTTGACGACTCGCGCGAGGATCAATTGTTGCGCAAATTGGTAGTGCTGTTGCGTCAAGAGGTCTGCAGCGGACCTTGCAGCATCCGCATCGAAAGGCCCGCGTTATCTTCCAAGATGAAGGCAAAGATTGGAACAAAACGGTGCTGCATCCGTGTCGAAGTCGATGAATATCAGCCTCCGCATCACAGCACAGCTTCCTACAGCAGTGACGCTTCTGAGCCGAGCGACAGTCGAAGCGACACATCCGTCGAGGACGACAGAGAGGACAAAGTGAAGGATCTAACAAAGTCAAGCATCTGGCCTTCTGATGTCGGTGTTGGGGACATTGATGTAGTCTTCAGGCGCTTTAGCTCAGTCCTGCTCGTCTTGCTCGTGCATCCCGTTGTGGCGCACGTCCTGTTCCAGCTCGCAAAGCAGCGCGATGAGACGTTGCGGCAGGAGAGAGTGAGGTGCTGCAAGCTTGGAGATTGCGTCACGCGACTCGACGACCGTGCGGACATTGAAGACTGCGTGCGCAAGACGTGTGACACGGAGAGAGAAGCGATCAGTAAGATGCCCGAGTACCAGATGGAGAAACAACTTAAACCCGGAACAGCGGCTATGGGTACGGCCACAAAGGCGATGGGTACGGTCCCGGCTAAGTCGACCGAGTTGGCGGATGCGGCCACGATCACGAGCTCCCAGGCTGATCGCGCGGCAATGCACCCAAAGTCGGCGGTCGCGGCAGCCATGGAGGGCCTCCGAGGCGCTTGGTCGGCAATCACCGAGATGAAAATGCACTTTCCCCAGCGAGAATATTTAGACCGACCGGTGACCGTGGCCGCGTTTGCGCCTACCGATCCCGAGGCGCCGCGCATTCTCCGTTTCGTCTTGTGCCCGGCGCATGAGGGCCCTCTCCCTGACAACTTGTATATGGGTTTCTGCAAGGTCGGCGAAGACAACGAGGTCACCGTTGTTCGTGGCAAGGCAGTCAGGATCACTGTAGAGGATCATCCAGAGCTTGGCGTCACGTTTGCTCCATGGTGCAACACGCGCCAGTCCGAGATGATCCCATGCGTGGTCTTGCTGGAGCCGAGCTCATCGCATTCTTCGCTGCTCATGGCGGTCATCAGTCAGCCAGGGGTCGTGTCGGACCAACGCCAGTTCCCGTTGATGCTGCCCACTGCCGCCGCTGCTGTACCGGAGGCCAGTCGAGCTTCTTCTGCTTCTTCTTCTGCCCAGTCGAACTACCCGGTTTCAGCTCCCCCAATTCTCTTCTCCAGGCGAGATTATCCTGCCCACACCGCACAAATTTTAATGCTCCCGGATACGTGGGATGCAGAGGCCGGTGCTGACGTGGAGCGGCCACGGCTTGTGGAGGTGCCCTCGCTTGTGGGCGCGGCGCCCAATCCTGAGTTTGAGCATGTGGCGAGCTTGCTGGCCAAGGGCTTGCCTGGTGCGAGCATCCTTGGGCTGAAGCGCGTGCAGAACGCGCGACTCTGGCGCAAGTATAATGTGGAGTGTCACGAGATCGCGCTGAAGAATGGCGGTCAGAGCAACGAGCGCGAGTTGTGGCACAGCACCGGCAACACGCCTGCTGACGTTGTGTGCATGAGCGAGCACGGGTTTGATCCGACATACTCGATCGGATCCGTGCTCCGTGCTGGTACGGACGGCAATAAGTATGGCATTGGGGAATACTTTTACGAGCACGCGCTTTACTCTGACGTGATGAGGCCCACTGTGGCACAAGAGGGTGGAAAGGAGATCGTCCTAGCGAAGGTCGTGTTGGGCAACCTCAAGGACTATGGAACTGAACTCGCACCAGATTTGCTGCGCGAGCCCAGAGACGAGCGCACCGGAATAGCATACGATTCGTGGTCGGGCACTGAGAATGATCTCCGCGGCGTGACGGAGATTGAAGCTGTCCGTTTGTCAGGCTCGCCATCTGCAAAGAAGAGGGCGCAACTTCTTGTCGACGAGGGCCACAAGTACGGCAGGCAATACATCGTGTGCCGCTATCAAAAGGCGTACCCTGCTTACGTGGTTCGATATGAGGTTCTGTTGGATGCGTTTGAACGAGGGCTTCACACCCAGTTGGAGGACATGGCGCTGTTGATAGACCAATTGTTCGCTTTAGTTGACCTTGACCGCGACGGCACTATCGAGGCCGCGGAGCTAAAGGGCGCCCTGGAAACCAACTCTTCGGTGCGTGGCATATTGACGGCTTTAGCTGGAGCTGGCAAGGAATCCAATCGGTTGCTGGAATTTTTGGAGCGCGACGGCCCTTTCAATAAGCTCAAGGTCCTGGACTTTTTCGAGCTCGGGGTTGTTGAGTCAACTGCAACCGCCAGACATCACGCCATCCCCCGGTCCGCACCCCCGAGACTGGGTCTTCCACTCCGTAAAGAGGATGTACTTTAATACTTCTTCCATCGGTCAGGTTAATGTAAAGCTTATTATCCTCGACGAACCAGTTTGCAGTTAGAAACGTGCTCCTTAGTTTCTTCACGCAGCGATCGCGCAAGCAAGGTGAGCACGTGGACGTGCGCTCGGCACGAGCGAGCGACCGCCAGTTTAGCATGAGCATGAGCACTAGCATCATGAGCAACCATGATCACAATGTCAGAGAGAAAGTGAGGTTAGCACCACTGACGAAAAACCCGAATGGAGCCTGTCCCGGCCCATGCTGGCTCGTCCCGGACCGTCCTGGCACGAATTTGGCGGTTGATCAGCTGCTCCAGCCGCGAACATAGTGCACCGCATCCAGTAGGGTAATACACAGTCAGAGTCGCGGCTTGCGCCCCACGTGCATCGCCTCCGGGGGATGAAAAGGAATCAAAATCGCAGGAAGTCAGACGCCACACTGGTGTAATCTTCACCCGTGTTCATGCCAGATTTCTCTACGAAGTTGTGGCGCCAGCTCTAGGCATCCCCGTGACGTGCTCACAGCCGTCTTCGGTGCTACCGTTTCCGTCCTCGAGGACACGCAGGCACACTCTCTCTCGTCGGTTCCGTTCGGTCGAAACTGACAACAGGGTTGGGTTGGGGTTAGGGTCAGGCGTGGCGGATTGTGTGCGCAGGACGGGGAAGCAATGTCAGGCGTGGCGGATTGTGTGCGCAGGACGGGGACAAGCGTCCTGTACCGTTCACTAAGCGCGAAGGGATGGGTGCCATGGTCGAAGCGTAGGATGTAGTGTTGCACGCGGCCGATTCGGTAAAGGGGCTCTTACTAACGTCTAACCTTTCGTATAAAGACCTATAGTAAGAGAATGTCTTAGATACTACATGTACTTTTAGTTGCAGACTTTTACTGAACATCGAGCTGTTATGCCACTACATCGATCGTGAACTGCACACTGCAGGGCATTGGACACGGAACTCTTAGATCAATCCATCGTGGCGGCACCGTTGTCGGTGGCGGCGGGGGCAGTGGCGGTGGTTGCGAAGGCGTTGGTGGTGTTGCCGGTGGCGGTGGCGGTGGCGATTATGGAAGTGGCCTTGCCAATAGCGGTGGCGATGGCGGTGATGGGGAGGGCGATGGCGGCAAGGCCGGTGGCGGTGGTTGCGGTGGCAGTGGCTCTGAGGGCGTTGGCGGTGGTTGGGGTGGCGGTGGCGGCGAGGGCGGTGGCGGTGGTTGCGATGGCGGTGGTTGCGATGGCGGTGGCGGCGAGGGCGGTGGCGGTGGCTCTGAGGGCGTTGGCGGTGGTTGGGGTGGCGGTGGCGG
>JWZX01002068.1:0-27917 GCA_001275005.1 Chrysochromulina tobinii | reverse complement strand
GAACGGCGGTAGCTCTGGTGGTGAGGGTGGTCCAGGCGGCAACGGCGGTGGTTTGGGTGGCACTGGAGGTGGCCTCGGTGATATCGATGGCGGAGGTGCCAACGGCAGCGGCGGCGAAGGTGGTGGCTTTGGTGGGCCCGGCGGAGGCGAGGGAGGCGGAGGCGAGGGCGGCGGGGGTGAGGGTGGCGGAGGGAAGGGCGGCGGCGATGGAGGGGGTGAGGGTGGCGGAGGCGAGGGTGGCGGAGGCGAAGGCGGAGGCGAGGGCGGAGGCGAGGGCGGTGGTGACGGAGGTGGGCTCGGGTACGGTGGCGGTGGTCTCACAAAGGCAGGCGGCACCGCTGGCGGTGGAGTTTCTGCGCAGCTGAACCCGTACAGGCCGCCGAAGTAATTCGAGGCAGTGGTGTCAACGCATCCGACGCGAGGAAAGACGCAGGTTCCGTCGTTGTCTGCGAACGTGGTGGGACATGGGCAGGGGTTTGAGAGATTCTGACACAAGGCAGTGAGTCTTGTTTGTATCTTGTTTGAGTTGCAAGAGGAGAGATAGGCATGGAGAGAGGTGTTTCGCACAAGTTGCCAGCGCGTTGAAGTTGGTAGCGGTGCTGTCGTTGCAGCCCTCGTACTCGCAAAGGTCTCTGCGGCCAAGTGACGTGCTCGGGTCGTAATTGTCCGCTCTCGGGTCGTTGCACCCGGGAACCTGCGCGGTCGCGGTCGCGAGCAGCGATGCTACGCTGATAATGGACCTCAACATCGTCCATCTGCGAACGGCCAGGCACGGGCGAGTTTCCGTTACTCAGGGGACGCATGCACGCGCATTTGAGAGCGTCGGTCGTGTCACGTTCACATAATGTTCACATGAAATGATGACCCTTCTCGTGGTCTTGATGTGTTTCTCCGCGCCTACCACGGCAGCCGTAAGCATGTATGGCGTCATCAGACATCTTCTGCCACATGGGCCGGTCTCGTGCCGAATGGATCTATCGCAGCAACTGCCAGGGAACCCGATCTCGCCGAGGGTGGATCTAGATCCAGTGCTCGTGCGCTACATGTACGATGGCGGCACGCTCGCGCAAGGCAGACTGACCCAACTGCAACCGGCTGATCCAAACGTTGCGCGCGGCACTGAGGTGCTGCGAGCTCTCGTGGACGATGGAGTGGATTTGCGGCACTTCTTTGCATGCATCTATGAATCGGAAGCCAGCACGGGCTCGTGGCTGCCCGTGCTGCGCGAAGTCACCTCTCCGCATGCTGAAGACCTGGCGCATGCGAAAGATGTTGAGCTGCCTCTGAAGCCCACTGCGGCTGATGGCTCGCGTGTGGCTCGGCGCATCGACGTCAAGTTGTTCCGACGCACTGCTACGAGTTTCGATGCCGCGCGCGCTGACCAAGCTGCGCAGCCGTCTGGCAAGATCCCCAAAGCGGGCTACTTTGGCATCGGCGTGATCAACGCCAAGAACCAGGCGAATCTGGGAACGCTCTGGCGTTCGGCGTATCAGCTCGGCTCGAGCTTCCTATTTACCATCGGCACGCGGTACAAGCACCAGCCAACGGACACGGTGAATGCGATCACGAGGGTGCCTTTCTTTGAGCTGGACGACTGGAACGCCTTTGCACAGACCTTTGCGCCGCGTGGCGCGCTTTGGGTCGCCGTTGAGTTTGGCGGCACACCCCTCTCGTCTTTCGACCATCCGCTTGACGCCGTCTATATCTTGGGCTCGGAAGATGCGGGGCTGCCGACCTCCGTGCTACGTGCATGCCACGCGACTGTCTCGCTAGAATCCGAGCACTATGCGAGCTACAATGTGGCGGTGGCGGGTAGCCTCATCATGTACGATCGGATGGCGAAGCAGAGGGCTGGCCAATCCGTGGGCAAAGGAACGCCGTATCAGCGACCCGCGGGACCTGCTGCTACTGCGGAGGAGCACAGCCCCTCTGACCCTGCGTCATAATCGTGCGTCGCCGTCAGTCCGCGCGGCACTGTATGTATTATAATAACATGAACCCCGGCATGGGCACTCGGTACGTTGGAACCGGTACAGTCGTGTTCGCCGCTACTACTCCTACGCAGTTTATTAGTCGTCGTCCTACAGTTCACTCGGTCTCTCGCGGAGGGAAGATGTTCGAATGCTTTTTGATGTGCTTGCGTGTCAGAAGAGGTACCCGCGGCACGAGGGCGCGCCGCACAGGCACTTTAGTGTCTTACCCTCGACGGAGCCGACGACGTAGCCATAGTCGTACGTGAGCTCCTCGTACGGCAGGATGTCGCGCGCGGCGAAGAGCGCGATGCGGTGCACGCGGCACGAGTACTCGATGAAGACAGACTGAGAGGGAGGCCATCAAGGAGGTGCTCAGACACACTCAGACTCAGACGCATTCACACCTCCTCCTCCGCTGAGCGCACCTGCACGAACAGGTTCGGCTCGCAGCAGTGGTTCAGGAAGCGTGCGACCGAGCCGATACGCGACGCATCCACCGCAAGCTCAGGGTTCTTCGAGGTCTGCGCGGCGATCGCTGAGGTGCCCGAGGCGGCGGCACCAGTGCGCCGCCGCTTGCTCACCTGCCCCTTGTCCTCGCCGTCGAGGTTGAATAGGTATGAGTCATCCACTTCGAGCCCGGCCGCGTCCGCATCCGTGTCGAGGAGCATCGTACCTGTGGGGAAGAGGGGCGCGTGCCGTGGTGAGCACTTGAATGCCGGCCCGGCCGCGGCCGCATCCGTGTCGAAGAGCATCGTACCGGTGTACTCACATACGAAGCTGCCCGCTGCGAGTCGCTGGCGGCAGCGCACGCCCCATCCACGACCAACGGTCTTGACCACTTGCAGCGGCGCCCACACGCCACGCCCCACGACGCGGTTCGGGCAGTCGGGGCCGCAGGAGGACGTCTCGTTGCACTCAAAGATGCAATCGCGCGCGAAGAGGAGCTGCCCCTGCCGATTGTACGCGGCGCCCTCGCCACCACCTTCCCGCCGGATCGGCTGGCCCTTGGACTCCTCGTTGCCGGGTAGCCACGACGTGGCCTCCGCGTCGATGCACCGGCCGCCCCAATTGGCGTGAGAGAGCGTCGTGAACTGCTTGATGGCGTTCGGGTGGCGCCACGTCACCTGCTTCGCGTACTCAAAGCCGCCCGCCTGCACCTGCTCCTCGACAGGCAGGGCGCGGTTGGCCTCCGGGTCGACCTCATTGAGCAGCGGGATCGCGTGTGCCTCCTGGCCGCCGGTGCAGTCCGCCATCACGAGCGCATCATCGATGGCCGCGCCAGTCTCATGTACCATGCACGTCGGGCACCACCACGTGCTGCGGGCGGTGGCGGCGGCGCCGTTGTCCGCAGCGGCATCGTCCGCGGCGGCCGCCGCCTCCAGATGCGTCGCGATCTCGCGCTCGCTCAGGCCGGTGCACCGATCGACCGCGTGGTACGCGAGCTCGCACCGCCCGCAGCGCAGAGCACTGTGGTCGGTGCGCACCTTGAGGCCGCAGCCAGCGCACGAGTCGGTGAGGATGCGGAAGGCTCGGCGCCAATCGACGTGGTCAATGTTAGTGGCGGGCAGCTTGAGTGGGTCCACCGGCTGGGTCTCGCCCTGCCGAGGGTAGCAATTCAGGCAGCACCACGCGTCGCGTCCACTCGTGGTGAATGCCGTCGCGAGAGCGTCACCGCAGCACTGCTCGTTGGCATGGAACCAACAGGCGCAGCTCTCGCACATGAGGCCGTATTCTACGACCTTCTTGCACATCGGGCACACGTTGAGCGAGTCGGATTGAACGGACCGACGACGCATGATCACGTAGAGTAAAGGCCGCCACACTCTATTTGCAATGGTTCGACAAAGGTCCTCTCCCCGCGAACTCAGAAGATGTAGTTCACAGCTGCCGATGGCTGCTTCTGGAGTCCGCGCGAGGGAGTCGACGCATGACAAATTACTCGGCAATCTGGAGAGTCTGCAAAGACACGAGAGTCTTCATCACGACGCAGATGCTGCACTTGCTCGCCGCATGCTGCGCCTTCCATGGGCCCAGCGCCCTGCCGCGATTGGCGCAGCAACGCAGCAGCACCGTGCGCTCCGCTGCCTTTGCACTGCCAGTCGAGGATGCGCGAACCAAAGTCTTGTATGACGGGAAATGCATGGTGCGCCAGCGAGCCTGCCATCCCGCCTCTGCGCTCGCAACGCCGCTCTCCTGCTTCCTCGGCTGCCGCTGCTGATACGGCTCAGCATATCGACCGTACAGGTGTGCCTCACCAACAAGGCCATTCTCAGCTGGTTCGATAGGAGGCGGAGCCGGCTCGAATTCGTCAACATCCGCGACCCTTCTTACTCGCCTGCCGCCAACGGAAATGTTGCTTTCGAGGACGCAATGGCCCACTTCCATGTCATCAGCGGCGGACGGGTCGCAGAGGGCTCGGAGGCGGTGTTGACCGCGTACACCGCAGTCGGCCTCGGCTGGCTCATGGCTGTCCTTCGCCTGCCGATCATCCGCTGGTTTATCGACGGCGTTTACTCCGTCGTCTCGGAGCATCGCCACAAAATCTCCAAGTGGCTTCCTGGCGGCAAGGCGCTCGCGTCTGCCGTTACGCAACTGAGGGACGTCCAGAAGGCGTCGGCGGGCGAGGGATGTGACGCCGAGGAGGAGTGCATGCTCGACTACGGCGACGAGGAGGATGAGAAGAAGGACGGCGGTGCAGCGACGGCGGCCTGAGGGCTGCGCGTTCGCATGTTAGTTTCTCCGGTGCTGCGATGCGAGTGGAGTCGACGGACACGCGTGCGGCCTGTACGCTAGCGGCGGCCCTGAGGGGCGAAAAGAGCAAGGACACAGGAAGAGAGGCAACTAAAGAGCCGGATCCGTGAACATATGCATGCACGTGCCGACGTGGACGCGAATTCTCGGCGGCGCCGTGAGTCAGTTCGCAGTTGTAATCTCGTAAGTCAAAGAATCTGCCTCGGTGCACAACTCACTGCCGAGAGACACGTCAGTGAGTCACCAGTGTCTCGAAGTCGAACGTGCGGCAACGCCCGCGCGAGGCATCATCGGACATCACATCTGCGGCATGATCTGCGGACTGTCCCGCGCGACACACCGCGGCGCCCCGCGCCGGGGGCACCGCGGTCCGGTCCCAGCGACGGCTCCGCACGTCAACTGAGAGCGACGGCTCCGCACGTCAACTGAGAGACTGATTGCGGAGAGATAGAGACTGATTACGGAGAGACTGATTGCGAAGCGCTTCGGTTGGTACAGTCACACCTTCCTTGTTACGAGTGCCACGATTGGCATTGCATGGCCCCAATTGATATGTAGACGACACTGCATGTGCCTCAGAAGGCCGTGGGACACTGCTCAATTCCTGAGTGGTGAGCTTTTTATACAAATTACCTGGAACCGGGTCGTTATGGCTTATGCGCGTCGTGCGGCGCGGACATCCGTCGTCAACGATCAAGAACGTACTGTGCTTCTCGAACTCTGCTCGCCCTCTGCGCACGCCGCGCCGACGGCCACAGTGGCCAGTCGCAACTTGAATTTGTGCCCTCCACCACTCGAGCTGTCGTCCAGCACGCGCACGCGCAGCCAGCACACAGTATCCACCTCCCTCACAGCCTCCTCCTCCTCCTCCTCCTCTGTCGTCGTCGTGGACTGAGGCGGCATGGGCGGCGTGCGCCCTCGTCGACTCAGCCGCAGGGTTAGCCGCAGCTGGCTGAACAAGGACACGTTGCGCTCGTGAGCGTCCGGAGGCCTGTGGGCATCGATGCGCCGCGAGTCACATGCACAACCGCGCACGCAACTGACGCTCGCGACGCCCATGTGCTCATATGAGGTCAGATAAGAGAGCTCCGCGCAAGCAACAGCGCCGGTGGCAGCGTGTGCGCGTGAGATGTCGAGAGGCACCTCAATCGAGGCCCCGGGCCGCAGGGCGAGTGCCCCCTCTGACCTCTTCGGGCGCCGCCCGCGCACACTCGATTGTCCGAGGGCATACAGGCAGTGAGTCCAGACCGGCAATGAGAGAGCAGAGGTAGAGTGAGGTGCGGTCGCGGTGCTCACAGTGGGAGGCACTGCCGCCGCCGCCAGATACGAGGGCTCACCAGGGTGGACGGCGGGACACAATTGTGCGCATGATGCCCGATCACACCGGAACTCACACCGTTCAAATGGCAGATCGGCCGTCGCGCAGTACGCAGTTCGCCAGGGCACCAACTGCAGCCGCGCATACCTGTAGTGCTTCCCATGCGCTCCCAACGGCCCAAAGCCCCAGCAGCGGTCCGGTTCAATCTCAGCGCGGGGCATGCGAAGAGCTCGCCGTGCCTCGGGCAGAAGCGGCGCGGGCAACGCTCGCGACGCGAGATGTGCCGTTGGCGGCTCCGTTGGCATGATTCGCAGCGACAAGGCTGCGGCACGTTCCCGCGCACCCATGGGCGAGGCGCTCGTAACGGCGCTGTCCGCAGCGGCCATGACGCGCCGAGTCCAATGCTCGAGCAGTTGCGTCATGTAAGCCCCGCCATGCCTTCCCTTGGCAGGGTGCAGGCAGTCGGCTGCAATCGCCGCGAGCTCGAAGCCGGGCCAGCCGCCGTAGAAGCCTCGCGCGAGGGCGCCGTGGTATGAGACGCAGCTCAAGTCATAGTGCAAACAGAAGCGCTCGAAGGTCGCCTCGGCCTTCGCGTACAGTGTATCGGCGCCTTGAGCGTAAGTATGCTTCGAGAAAAGGGTCTTGGCAGACACATTGCGCTTGGAGTTGAACCATATGTGCGACGAGGCGCACCATTCGCGCACGGTCACGAAGAGGAGGAGCGGCTGCGATGGCAGCGCAAGCAGCCGACGGATGAGCAGCTCTGTGCGGGGCAGATCGATAGAGCGTGCCATCGAGCCAAATTCGAGGAGCAGGAGCTGCGGCGGCGCCACGGGTAGCAGCGGCATCAGGCACGTCATGAAGCTTTGCGCTGGGGTCGCATCGATGGCTCCATTGTGCAGCGCGTTCGATGGGTGCGGCCATGTCGCGTTAATGTACCGCAGAAGCCGCACAAAATAGCCTTTACGGCTGTAGAGCATGCAGCGCTCACCGGGCTGGTCGAGGCACCCTCCCTGCTGAGCAACGCTGGCGCCGAGCACGCCGATGCTTATGGATGCGCCCGTGCGGAGCCGCTGCACAAAGGCGCTTTGCCGCAGGGTATTCGCGGATTGGAGGTGTCTCAGTCCGCCGTCGAGCGCCAATAGTGGGAGTGTTGGGCCCGAATTTCCGGTACGAGTGTCAGTCCACCGCGTGGTATTCATCTTGGCGACGACCAGGATAACAAAAGGATTACCCGCTAGGAAGGAGGCGTTCCAGGGCGAAACAGCGGATAAGAAATCATTTCGTCAAAAAGTAATATCATCTTGCATGCCAAATTTTCATACTTTCACAATGACATATTCACGTGCGATTCACAATTTCACATGCACATCACGATTTGCAGTTGCAGCTGTCCACATGCAAATACTGGTTACTGCGCGGCGAGCTAGTCACGAGCTGCACCCTATCGCTCTCAAACAGCTCAATCAACTCTAAACAACGTCCTCGTCGAGCTCGCCTCATTGTGCGGCGAGCTCAGAGGCGGCGAGCTCTTAGGCGACCTCTGCGGCGGCGACCTGGCTTGCGGTGCACTCGACTCTGCGCTGACCGTCTGTATCCCATTCGTGTGCTCCATACTCGTCTGCGTCTTAGGCGAGTTCGCGCACTTGGGCGGCATCGCATCCACGGTTGCTTGTACACGCTTGCACCAGCCAGCTCGCAGCGCAAACCACAGCGCCGTGCCGAGCGCCACCACACCGACGGCCACGGCAATTGCGATGATGGCGCCTACCGGTACCGATCCCGATACCAGTCGTGGCGCTACCGCCACCGGCGGCGTCGACTGCGACGAGTCGATGAGCTGCACCACGGGCGTGGCGGTGACGGAGAGGCTCGGTGGCAGCAGCGCCGAGGCATTGGCGGCGCTGCTCAGAACCGGCGCGAGGGCCGCCTCGACCGTCTGAGCAGCCGCGAGCGTGGCGGCGGCGATGCTCAGCGACAGGCGTACGGAGCCCGATGTGACAGTGAGACGAACGGTCGAGGCTGGCACGTTGGCCGCCGCCGCAAAGGAGTCTACGATTGAGGCGCGCACCGAGTCCGTGTAGTCGCTCACGTCGCCCGAAGCCACCAATGTCACCTCGACGATGTAGGGAGGCGGCGGCGTCGACGCGGGAACCCGTGGCAATTGCGGCGAGGGCGGCCGCGGCGAGGGCGACATTGAAGGCGGCGAGGGCGGCGGCGAGTACAGTGGCGGAGGATGTGATGGCGAGGGTGGCGGCGGCGAGGGCGACGGCGGTGGTGGCGAGGGCGAGGGCGAAGAGACAGCTCCGGGTGACAAAGGTGAGGGTGGCGGCTGCGAAGGGAATGGTGGCGATAATGGTGGTGACGACGGCGGCGGCGGCGAGGGCGATGGGGGTGGCGGCGAGGGCGGTAACGGTGGTGACGACGGCGGCGGCGGCGAGGGCGATGGGGGTGGCGGCGAGGGCGGTAACGGTGGTGACGACGGCGGCGGCGGCGAGGGCGATGGGGGTGGCGGCGAGGGCGAGGGTGGCGAGGGTGAAGGCGGCGGTGGCGAAGGCGAAGGCGAGGTTGGCGGCGGCGAGGGCGATGGGGGTGGCGGCGAGGGCGAGGATGGGGGTGGGCTACAATTGGGCGCCGTCGAGCTCGGGGTACAACAAGTGGGCATCGACCTGCTCGTTCTGGAGCTGGGATCGCCTGGATAGCTCAGGCCAGTGGTGAACTGGGCGACAGTGCCTAGGGCCCACGTACAGCAAGGGTCGCCCCATCTCAAGACCGTTGCTTTGGCCATCAGAGTCATCGTCAGCTTGACAAAGTGCTAGCGTCCACACATTGCCAGCATCACGCACTGAGTATCGGAAGCCGCCCACGTGGCCCACGTTGTCATAAAATTGTTGGCCGTATTCACTGCTGTACGCATTGGGAAGAACATCTCTACGGCCCGGATAGCCTTCGACAGCACTCATGAGTGGCACGGTGAAGAGCAGAAGAACAGAGCGAGCGTGAAGGATCACCATCGTCCTTTCTGGCCAAGCAAGGTTCGCCGACGGCTTCTTGGCTTGCTTGAACCGAGCCTCTCGGACAGTACTAGCTCGGTCGGCACCTCGGCAGCTTGGGTCAATCGCCGTCGGCTGCCCGCGCGGACGCTCCCAAATAAGTTGCAGAAGAAGTCGACGTGTGAACGCAAACACGACAGACGCGACAACCGTGTTAGAATCACACATACACACATTCACATTCACATTCACACGTAAACATTAACACAAAGGCGGTACCGTACGTCCGTACCGCACGAACAATTAATTCAATGTTAGTGTGTGCACGACCTGATATTACATGGAGGGCCTATCTGGCCAGTACCCCTTAAAAGTGTGATCTTGAACGGCGCACGTGCGATCCGATTGATGAGCGTCGCAATCGAGGTAGGCCCATAGGCGTTCGTGGTTGGCCTAGATGGGTAGGCTCGCACAGCGTGCACTAAAACTGAACTTTTGGGTGAGGCTCAAGCAGCCCGAAGCCGTCCGCACTGCCGTCGCCAGAACACCCGACCCCTGGCTCGCCGGGCGGCTGCAGCAGCATGGCGTTGGCGGAGAGTCCGACCAAGCGTACCCTAGGCCGCGGATCGAACCAGCTTCCGAGCCCGGTGCGGCTACCGCCATGGGCGCCTCCGCCAGCGAACCAGCTCGTGGACACGCGGGCATTCACCAACCCGGAAGGTTATTTCAACGGCAGGTCCATTGACCAAACGGCCATGGTCCACTTCGTGAGTATTGGGCGCCAATCGACGATGAACGGCGAGCTGGTGCACAAGCCTAAAGGCCCCGGGTACGGAATGAACAAGGGCATCCACATCTTGCCGCACGAGAAGTTGCAAATGCCCAGATTGTCCAAAACCAGCCCAAAGCGCTCGCCATATGAGATGGGTCGATTTGGCCATGCGACTCCGCCCAAGATAGACATTCGACCCGTGAAGTGGTCCGCCAAGGAAGCGAAGGCCGCGCGCATCGAGCACGCGGCCGCCGAACAGGAGCGCAGCGCCTACGAGGCACTCTACCGACAGCAGGATACGATTACGCTCGCCGAGCAAACCGCCATGCTGCAACTTGCTGCCGAGGAGGCATCTACCTGGACGGTTGCCGCAGTCTTCAGCTTCCCGCTGGTGTTGGGCGCCCTCGCGACTGCTTGCGGCTTCAACAGCGGTGCGAGCGCGCTCGCCATCGCGTTGCCCCTTGCCGCGCTCTCTGCTGCCGTCGCGACGCCACTCACTTCGGACTCGGCCGCGCTTGCCAAGCAAAGGGGACGCGGTGGGTGCAAATCGTGGCTCGAGGCGCGCCAAGAGCTCGTTGGCAAGCTTGTGCAATGCGTCGTCGGGCTGGCCGCCTTGGTGCAGGCGTCCCTGCTGCTGCTCTCATTCGAGGCTTGGTGCGTCGACTCGGGCGTGTTGCCTGCGGACCGTTGGGTGCCCCCCGAGTGGATGCGCACCACAAACGTGCTAGCGGCGCTACTTCTAGTCGTCTGCACCACCTACTCGCTCGTGGACACCTTCATCTGGCTCGTCAAGAACGCGCCGCGAGTGTGCTGCCTGCCCTCGATGGACAGGATTGGCGAGAGACAGAGGAGAGCCAACTTCGTCCTCATGCGCACCGTGGAGGCGATCGTGAGGAAGCAGGTAGCGCAGCTCAGACAATGGTGTGCCCCAACGCCGGGGAGTTTGCGCTCGGAGCGGTTGATGAACCGGTGGCGGCAGCCCTCGAAGCTCACATTACTCGATGACTTCTTCGACACTCACGACGTCTTCGACGCCCCGATGCACCCGGTGCGCCCGCGTACCGTTTTCGTGCTGCCGTCGGACCTTGAAGAAAACGCCGACGGGTCCTTCTCCTTCAGGCGAGTTGACTCACATGCGACTTTTGAGCATGCGAGAGCCTCGCCTCACATAGTGGCTTTGGCCGCGTGGATCAACAGCATCGGAGCGCACGTGCGTCTCGCTCCACTGAAGACGGCTATTATGTCGATGTACTTTGTCGTGGCCGCTCAGGGGATGGCGGTGCTGTCGGCGCCCACAGTCCTTGCGCTCGTGTCCGCCCTTGCAACAGCTCTGTCGGGCAGCGAGTTCGTGCGTGTTGTAACAAGCGAGGTTGCACACGCTGAAGGAGTGCGGTCCGAGCAAGAGCGACGGCAACATGGCGAGGCGCTGAAGAAGGCGGAGGAGAGGTTGCGGTCCATGATTCTGGAGTCCACCAGGCAGATCGATGAGCGCAAGCTGACGTGTGCGATAGACGACGCCTTGACGGCCAACGTCCCAATCAACATCGTCAAGCAGGCGAGCGAGGCGCTGCGTCTGGTACGCGAATTCAAGTTGGGACAGGAAGAGGTTGCCAAAGAGACCCTCAAGATGGAGGAGACCCGCCGCGAGAGAGCGATAGAAGCTCTCCAGGACGCCATGGCCGGCGATCCTCTGGAGCTCTCTCTGGCTGAGCTTAGGAATGCCATCGAGAATGCCATCGTCGCAGATGTGCCGAAGTCTCGTATTTCCAAAGCGAAGGAAGCCCTCAGCAAGGCGTCGCATGCGCAAAGCTTCCATGCTCGAGCCGTCGCGCGCTTGCAGGCTTTCCTTGACTTGGATCCACAAGCTGATGCGCCACAATCTGGGTCAGAGCCTGCCTCTCCTTTTGGAAAACGAGTGGACAAGCCAGCAGAAGAAGACGTTTGCGGCGCAGCCTCAGGCGTGCTTGCCCCAGCGGCGGCGCCAGAAGCGGCGCCAGCGCCTCCGAGCGCTTCGGAGATGTTTGCCACAGACTCCGCCTCGGAGGATCACGTCTCGGAGACGGCCAAAAGAGCCCTATGCACCATAGACGTGCAAGAGCTCGACGAGGCGCTCGAGGAGGCTCGTCGCGCGGGCGTCAACTCCAATCTCATCAAAAGGGCACATGGCATGAGAGTGAAGGCGCTTCTGGCTCAAGCCAACCTGACCGCGGCCGCTACGCTCTTTTATGTGAGGCTACGGCGCAAAGGCAAGGAGAGCAGGTGGGTCAACTCCGGGGGCGAGGATCGGCTGCTCGAGGCGATCGCGGCGGGGAGGGAAGCGCTTGAAGTCCTTCATGGTCAGCAGAAGGCGTTGCCACTATCGGAAGCCATCCCACCGCTCGAGAATGCGCTCAGCGAGACCAAAGCGGCCAACGTGGCTGTGCGTGGTTCCATGTTGAGTGAGGGTGAGAGTTTGCTCACCGAATTAGTGGAAGCACGAGATGCGGTCAGAACAGCGCAGCAACTACTCGAGGCGGCTATTGAGTCTGTCTCAGACGTCGCAACGCAGTCGCAGTTGCTGAGCGCCGAGGAGAAGCTCATGCAGCTCATCCCAGCAGCGCAGCGGGCCGACGTCGACAACCACATCGTTAGCGAGGCCGAGGCGAAGCTGAAGCGTTTGCGAGTCCAGATTCGGGAGGCGGTGGGGGTTGCTGACCGCGTCTACCGTGCCATGGCCTTCTGCAAAGAGCAGCTGAAACTGTTCCGCTCGGGATCCAACTCACAGCTCAAGATGATCGCGATTCCGCAGCTCGAGGGCGCCCTCGCCGCCGCCAAGTCGAAGCCTGTCCCCGAGGACCTCATCGTCTCTGCAAACAGTATCCTGCGCGAAGCGCTAGAGGCTCGCGGGGAGGCTGAGAAGGCCGCAAGCTTTATCACATCTGCCGCTAAGATGGGCGTCAAGGCTTTGAGCCGCGTGGGGGAGGAATCGGACGAGGCGGAGATGGCGCTCGAAAGCGCAGTCGAGACGCTCGCTTCGGCGTTGCAAGGCGTGCGCATGAACGGAGGGGTGGACGAGGCCGAGCTTGCCGGGGCAAACGAGCTCCTCGATAGCATGCGAACATCATTTAGGCGGGCGAAAGTCCGGCGTGGAAACACTGCGCCCTCGATAGTGATTGCCTTGAACTAAGGAAAACGTTTGTACTCGTCACATGCACAGTGTATTCTAAGGACCTCACAGGGTCATAGGGTGGGGTGCGACGTGCGAAACTTGAAGCGGTAAATCGGTAAAACCCTCCGGGGTGCGGGGACGCGAGAAACAGTCACGCTCACGGTGAAATTCTAAGACTTGTAAACGTCCACCGTCCGCCGTCACGTTACACGTAATAGCTTATCCACGCACTATCATTCCCAAACGGCTGGGAGAACATCCTGATCTCACCCACTCTCCCCTTCCCCCGGTCCCTTCCCCCTGACCGGGCCTTTACTTGAGAAAGGGTCAGTTGAATCGACACACAAGGTACCGACCAGCCACTACCACGCAAAACACTGCCACGCAGTGGTCGCGTCGCTCGGTGGACTTACTTCTTCAGCTTCACACGTTTGTTCACGGTTCGGTTTTTCGGGCGCGCCGAGCGATGATGAGGAGCGCGCTGCTTCGCGAGCTTTCCGCTGCCGAGGCGGCGAAGAGCAAGGCCAAAGATTACGCCGCAGCCAAGGAGCTGGAAAATGCCAGGGTGAGCCTTGAGGGGCTCGTCTCCACCATTGAGACGCTCGAGGCAAATGAGCAGGAGCTCGTGCGGGCGAAGCAGTACGCCGATGCCGAGGAGACCAAGGCACAGGTGGAAGCCGCGCAGTCCAAGCTGGCCACTGAGGAGGCCGACGTGCGTGAACGCTTGGGAGCCTGGCTCGTGATCAAGGACGACCGGGCAGTGGCCGCGGCGGCCACCCGGCAGTCGCCGAGCGCCCCTTCGACGGAGACGACCACCACCGTGAAGCGCGCGTCGTGGTCGGAAAAGATGGGGCTCGCGTGGAAGAGCGCGGTACATGCGGGCTCTAAACTGCTCGGCTCCGCCGACGACGACCGCATCTACAAGCTGCTCGAGAAGGCGAATTGCGCACTCGATGCGGCGGAGCTCGAGAAGATCGTGGCGGCGGCATGGGTGAAGCGCGGCGACGCGGAGGAGTTGGCAAAGTCGAAGGACGAGGGCGTGGCCGCTGCGGCGAAGGAGGCGCTCGAGACGCGCTGCGTGGCCGTCGCGCTCCTCATCACCGCGCGCGAGCGTCTCGACGACGTGAGCAAGGCACGAACGGCCGCGGCTGCGGTGCTGCAGATGGCCAGACAGCCCTCGATGCAGGAGCAGGATGTAGAGGTGCTGCGGGCGGCGCTCGAGGCAGCGGACGCGGCGGGCGTCGCGCAGCCGAGCCACCGGCTCGAGGGCGGTGCGCCGGGCGCCGAGGTGGTGGAAGGAGCTCGAGCATGGCTGTACCAGGTGCGCGATGCGCGTCAGCGGGCGCGTGAGCACGTCGAGGCAGGGCTCGGCATGAGCGCCGCGACGTTGGACGTTGAGGCGTTGCGAGTGCGTGGTCTCGAGGCGGCTGTGCTCGCGGGCGGCATCGATGCGGAGCTGCAGGCCATGCTCACCAAGGGCCAGGGGCTCCTCGAGAAGGTGCTCGCACGGCGCGTGAGGGCGGTGGCGCGGCTGGTGGAGGCGCGGGCGAGCACGATGGCGGAGCAGGACGCGGCCGAGCTCGAGGCCGCCATTGGGGAGGCGCGGGAGGCGGGCGTCGCGCAGCCTGCGTACCGCCTCGAGGGCGCCCTCGAGCTCTCGACGACAGCATCGACTAGATTGGGCGACGAGCTTATGGCCGATGCAACGACGTGGCTGAACGCGGTGCTGTCCGCACGCACGGCCGTCACCGAATGCTTGCAGGCCATGCTGGCGCAGCCGCGCGCCGAGCTCGACGTGGAGGTGCTGCGCACCAACGGCGTGGAGGCGGCGCTCGTGGCGGGCGGTGTCGAGCCCTCCCTCCTCGACAGAGGGCGTGCGTTGCTGGCGGAGACGGTCGCGGCGCGCGCTGCCGCCGTGCAGCAGCTGCGGGCGGTGCGCTCGAAGCACATGGCGAGCCAAGACGTGGCCGCACTGCAGGCGGCGCTCGAGACGGCGCGCGAGTCGGGCGTGGGGCAAGCGGCGTACGAGGTAGTGGCCGATGAGTTGCCGCCGCCGCCGACGACGACGACGACGCCGACGACGACGACACAAGCGACGGCAGCGACGGTGGCGGAGGCGAGCGGGATCAAGTGCGATGCTGACGAGGACGAGGTGAGCAGCGCCGAGGTGAGCAGCGGAGGCAAGGACGGCGCGGCGGCGGCGGAGGTCGAGATGGTCGTCGGCAGCGCTCTGCCTTGCATGCATGTGCTCACCACGGCGCCTTCCCCCCTTCAGGTCGAGATGGTCGTCGGCAGCAAGCCGCTCGTCCTGCGAGCTGGGTTCGATCTGAGCAGTGCGAAGATCACTGAGTTGCCCGTGGGAACTCATCTGTGGGTCCTCGAGACCCGTGATGGCATTGAGGGCACAAGGCGCTCACGCGTTCGGTGCGGCGCGGGCTCGGGCGCCGCCGCCAGCGACGTTGCAAGCAACGGGCCCAGCGGCAGCGGCAGCGGCAGCGGCAGCGGCAGCGGCAGCGGCAGCGGCGCCAGTGGCGCGGAAGGGTTCCTCGAGGGGTGGCTGACTTCACTGCTGACGAGCGGCATTCGCAGCCTTCTCCGCCCAGAGGCCTTTGCCGCACTGCCGCAGCCTGGCCGTCGAGTCTTGGCAGAGGCAGAGCAATGGCTGACGGCGGTGCAGACGGCGCGCGCGGGGGTGCACGAGTGCCTGGCGAGCGCGCTCGACACAGCGCCCTCCATGCTCGACACGGCGCGCCTTGAGGCTGAGGGCGTCGGGCGCGCGGCGCTCACCGGCGGCATCGACAGCAACGAGCTGCTGATGGCACGTACGAAGCTCGAGATGGTGATCTCGCTTCGTCAAAGCGCGGTGGCGCAGCTCCGGGCCGTGCAGGCGGCGACCCTCGCGGAGCAGGTGAGTGTCGTCAATTGCCTCTTGGCTGCCTCATGATTGCCTCTTCTGATTGCCTCTTGACTGCCTCTTGATTGCCTCTCTGACGAAGCGCGGCCCTGGAGGAGCGCATCTGATTGCCTCTCTGACGAAGCGCGGCCCTGGTGGAGCGCAGGACACGGCTGCTCTCGAGCAAGCCATCCAGCAGGCGCTCGAGTCGGGCGTCGCGCAGCCCGCGTACCGCCTTGAGGGCGGCGAGCCAGGCGAGAGGCTCGTCACCGCCGCCTCGAGTTGGCTTTCCGACGTGCAGGCAGCGCGGGCGGCCGTGCGCGCATGCCTCACGAGCGCGCTCACGACGCCCGAGACGGCGCTCGACGTGGACGCGCTCACGACACACGGGCTGCTCGGCGCATGCAATGCCGGCGGCATCGATCTCGAACTGCTCGGGGCAGCGCAGGCGAAGCTCGAGCATGTCCAAATGGCACGTGCGAACGCGGTGGCGGAGCTGCTCGCCGCACGCGCCGCCACAACGGCGGAGCAGGACACGGCCGCGCTCGAGGCCGCGCTCGACACGGCGCAGCAGGCGGGCGTCGGGCAGGCGGCGTACCAGATCAACGGCGAGCCGGGCCTGCGCCTGATGCGCGATACGTACGCGTGGGTGTCCCAGTGCCGGCGTGCGGCCGCCGACCGCAAGGCCGAGCTGAACGCACCCGTGCTGCAGGAGGCTGCGGAGCAGTTGGCTCTTCTCGGGCGCCTAGAGGGGATCGCCAAGGGCCAGGGGCGCGAGGAGCTCAGTGCGTGCATCTCGGGACGGCGGGAGAAGCTCGAGCGGCTCACGCGCACCTCGGAGCTCGAGATCTTCGACGAGCTCACGCATCTCGTCGGGCAGACGAAGGTGAGGGGCACGCTCTGGATTGTAAGTTGATTGCCTTTGAGTGCCTGAGATCGCCGCCCATGAGCTTCGTCAATCTCGACCCGATCTCGACCCAGGTGGAGTTCGGGGACGACTTCGCGAAGCTCGCGCGGGGCGACAAGGCCGAGGTGGAGTCGGCGGCCGAGGCGGCGGCGGCGGAGGCGGCGGCCGATAAGTCTCCTGAGAGCACGAGCGCGCGGCTGCAGCGGCTGCGGGCGGAGGCCCTCGAGGGGCTTCGCAAGGGGCGTCACGAGGCCTTTGGTGGCATCGAGTGCGTCGCGGCCGCGGCGGGGCAGACCGACGAGGCAGCAGCTGGGGCGCGTGTGGAGGCGGCGCCGGCGGCGCTGCTCAGCGACGCGGAGAGGACTCGCCGCCTCGCCCTCGCCCCGCCGGCGCTGCTGCTCATGCAGGAGGGCGCGATCGAGGGCGAACGACCCCCGTACGAGGGCCTCTATCGGCTGGATGAGGGCAGCTTCGTCAACCAGCGGCCTCTCTTCCGGCTGACGGAGATTCCAATGGAGACTCCCGGACATTCCGTGCCGCGCTTCCTCGCCTTCGTCAACGAGGGCAAGGTGCAGACGTGGGCCGGGCAGCTTGACACGCATCTGGGCTCCACGACCGCCTATTTGCAGCTCGTGGACTCCACCGTGCCTGCGACGCCCGACCGGCACGCGCCCTCGTGGCAAGGGGCCGTGTGGCAGGATGCACTCTCACCCGAAGGGCAGTGGACGGTGCGACCCAAGCTGCGCTGCACCGCACTCACAGAGGAGCAGACCGGGGGCGTGGGCGGGCATTGAGGTCGAAGGGCAGCTCATGGCGACGGGGATTGCGATCTCGGTGGTCGGTTTCGTCGACGAGGAGGAATTCACCGAGTACGTGCTGCACTCGATCCTGCAGGCCGACGACGGCACGATGACCGAGCATCGCGCCAAGCACCGATTCTCCAACTTCGTCCAATTGCATGCGGCCGTGCAGCCCTCGCTCGCGCCGTACGTGCCGTCCAAGTTCCCCCTCGGTCGGATGCAGGTCGCGCTCACGCCCGCGGGCAAGGCGGCCGCCAAGCAGAAGCGCGGCCAGCAGCTCCAAGGCTACCTCCGCCAGCTGGCCGCCGCCGCGGCCCTCAAGGGTGTGCGCCGTGGCGGTCCCAGGCTCTACGCCTTCATCGACGTCAACGCGTGGCTGCATATGGACGCGGACACTCTGTCGGCGATTGGCGGGGGTGGCGCTGGTGCAAGCCCTCTGCTCTCTGCCGAGCTTCTCGGAGCGCCGTCGCCGGCACGCGGCGCGGCGCCACTCCTCTCGGCTGAGGCACTCGGCGACGAGTCGACCGATCCGTCGCCGCCGCCGCCGCCGCCGCCGCACCACTTGGACCTACAGCCGCAGCCGCAGCAGCAGCCGCGCTGGCGCAGCCTGTGGGGAGGAGGCGCGGGATCGAGCGAGGCGCGTCGCACCTCGGCCCTCGACCTTGATGACGACCGACGCACCTCGAGGCTCTCGTTTGACGAAGCGGAAGGGGAGCCGAGCGCCGTGGCGGGCGGCGCGCCTCTGCTCGATCTCGATGCGCTCACTCCGGCAGCGGAGGTGCCCGGCGCGGCGCCTCCCAAGGATGGCAGCAGTGGCGGCGAAGCGGCGGCCTCGGCCGGTGACGAGAAGCCCACCGCCGGGTTCGTCACCGCCGGCGGGGGCTGGTTCTCTCGAGCGAAGGCGATGGCGGCGGCCAAGCTAGAGGCGATGGCGGCGGAGAGGGAGGCGGCTAAGGCGGAGGCGGCGAAGGCGGCGGCGGCCAAGTCGGCAGCTGTGCCCGTGCTCACGTCACCCACTGGCAAGGCTTCGCCACCGGCCAAGTCGGCGGCGGCCGTGGCCGCCGCCGAGGCATCGCGGCTACCCGACGCCGCCGCCGACCCGGCCCGTGCCGTCAGCGCCGGGTCGGCGCCCACGGGGCTGATGGCGGAGTTGCAAGTGGCCGAGGCGGACAAGGTGGCATCTCGGGACTATCTCGGCGCAGCCAAGGTGCAGGAGGCGATGGACGCGATGGACGCCGCCCACCACAGCGCTCTGAGTGCATGCTGATTGCCTCCCTCATCAGGTGCAGGAGGCGATGGACGCGATCGCCGCCCACCACAGCGCTCTGAGTGCATGCTGATTGCCTCCCTCATCAGGTGCAGGAGGCGATGGACGCGCTACGTACGATGCACGCAGCCCTATCAGAGCTCGAGGCCACGGAGCGAGCGCAGGTGCTCTCGAAGCAGTACACGGCCGCCGCGGCCACGACGGAGCTCGTGCTGGCCGCACGCGCCAAGCTCGATGCGGAGGAGGCACGCGTGCGCTCGCAGCTGCTCGGCGGCTCCGGGCTGGTATGAGAGGCCGCAATTGCAGGGGGAGCGGCCTCTCTCGGGGGGGAGCTCGGGGGGAGCTCCGGCCGGTATGAGAGAGGCCGCGATTGCATCGGCGCGTGCGGCCCGATGAACAGCGGCACGGTCGCATGCCGGGGGGAGAGAGGAGAGATCAGGGACAGAGCTGCGCTCGTGCGTGCGCAGTTCTTGCAGAGCGCATGTGGCATGTCGCCGCGGGTTGGGGCAAATGCGGGCACGCTCTTGAGTCTGAACGGAATGGGCGGGCGGCGGAGCATCACGCACGCATGGCGCCAGGGGCGCGCGAAGACTCACGTGGGGACATCGACTCCGCTAACTTTAATTGAAAGCGTCACATGTGTCGTGTCGTTTCGTCAAGTTTGCGCTAGAAAAGCTCGCACTCGACTGTGACTGTCTGAAACGAGTGAAAATCGATATCGTCGTGTGGCGAGCGCAAGCGCGCCGCGTTCGAGATTGCCAAACGCCGAAATACTTATTAAAGCGCGCAGACACGCGCCACGGGCACAGGGCCGCAGGCCTCAGCGGAGCCGGTAACACCGTACACGCTTCGTATGCCTGGGGGAGACCCCCTCGCCACGTGTACGCTGCCAGTTGGCGTTGTTTACTTACTTACTTACTTAGCGGAGCCGGAGGCGGCGGGGCCGGCGGGCACAACACCGACGGCACACGTGTACGATCGACGGTTGAGGACACGCCGACTCACCTCCACCTTCCCCCCAAACGCCAACCCCCCACCTGATTGCCGATCACAAGGATCCCGCCCAGCAGAGGCTGAGGCAGCAGTACCGTTGACGCGACACCAAGGACTCAGCTCGTTCGACGAGCGAAGATGCGGGGGCCGGGGCACAAAAAGCCCAGGAAGCGCGCGCAGAGTCGATCAACGAGTTGTTGGGCAGGGCAACTGGATTGTGACTTGATAGATATATTCATTCGCTAGTATTCCTCATATTAACTAAACACAAGTTAGAATTCCGCAGAAGGCCTATTTTAAATAGGGCATTAGTTTCGGATCGGACGCGGAAATCTCAAGGGGCTGGCAGCCCCTTGGAAATCTGAACGATCATGTCGAGCGAGGAACGCTCGGATTAGGGTATTGCGATCCCCTGACCGACGATTCGCGCTCTGCGTCGGTACCATGCCACAGACAGCGACGCGCTATTTTTCAGCCCGCGACGACCGTGACATGACGATGATCGCACCGTTTTCCGAGGTGGGCCACGTTAAGTCCAATGTGGTCTCCGCCGTCTTCGCTCCGCTGCCGGTGCTGATCAAGGGAGGCAGCGCCGTCGGCGCCCGGTCGAACCGATTCGGTTCGGCCCTCTCGCCCCCGCTCGACTTACGCCCGAAGCTCAAGACGCTGCCACAGATCTCTCGATATGCTCCGCTCGTCGGGAACAGCGTCGTCGCGCTGAGCCCTGGCTTGATGTTCACCGACGGCGAGAAGTTCACGGGCTCGTCGCGCGTGCGCATACGGAAGCCCTCGGATCCGACGAGCCGCCCGCCCATCTTGCCGCCCGGCACGCTCGGCAAGAAGCAGACGTCGCCGGCGGAGGCCGAGGCTGAGGCCATGCCATCGCCGGAGGAGGATCCCGCAGCCGCTGTCTCGGGCGCAATGGGGACTGCGCAGAAGCAGGCCGAAGAGCAGGAGCGGAAGCGGGTCCGGCGCACGCCCGAGGATCTGCTGATCGAGCAGGTGGGCGCGGGCAACCATGACCTGCCCGGCGTGGGAATCAATGCCTCGCCCTCTACGCTCGCCGCACCCCAAAAATGGGAGTCGATGAAGGAGAATTTGAAGAAGTCGCTCGCAAAGACGCGCCGGGCGTCGTTCCTCATGCTCAGCGGCCAGGTGGAGAAGCTGCTGCAGTCGCCGCAGGCCGGAGACAACCAAGAGGGCCTCAACCTCGCAGGGCGCACTAACGCCACGAAGGTGATCCAGATGCTCAACGCGGTCACATGGTTCCGCCGCCTTTCAAACTCCGAGCTGCGAAAGCTTCTCGGACGGAGCGAGATCGTCCTCTTCAAAAAGGGGGCGCAGATCTTGCGCGAGAGCACGTACGGCTCGGCCTTCTACATGCTGATCGAGGGCGCTGTCTGCTGCAAGTCCGAAAGCAAGCACATCGACGTGGCACTCCAGCCGGGAGCCTGCTTCGGCGAGTCCGCCCTCGCGACCTCGGTACACGTACGTCGGGAGGCGACGGTGACGGCGCTCGACGACTCGTGGTGCCTGCGCATGACGGCCAAGGACATGCTGGACTTGCCCGTCGACCTCGACTCGCTCAAGAGGATCTACTACGCCAAGCTCCTCCATACGGTCACGTGGTTCGATCGTCTGCCGTACTTCAAGCTGGAGGCCCTTGGACGAATCTCGGAGCTCGAGCACATACCCGCCTCCCGCGTCGTCTTCAACGAGGGCGACGCGTCGGACAAGATGTACGTGCTCGTCTCGGGCGCCGTCGGCATCTTCAAGCTCAAGGGTGGCGAGGCCGGGAGGGAGACTCACAGCGTTCCCAGCGTGCCGCCGCCGCCGCCGCCACAGGCCAGCGCGCAGGCCAGCGCGGAGTCTGGCGCGGAGGCTGGCGCGGAGGCTGGCGCGGAGGCTGGCGCGGAGGCTGGCGCGGAGGCTGGCGCGGAGGCTGGCGCGGAGAGTTGGGCCGAGCGTAACGTAATGGTCTCCCAATGCGACGAGCACTCGAAGAATCCTTGGTTCGGGGAGGCGGCGCTCTTCGCGGACGGCCGACCGCGCGTCGCGACGGCATTCACAGTTGCGGAGAGCACGCTGCTCTCGATCCATTGCAAGCACGCGGCGAAGCTGCAGGAGATCATCCCCGAATTCTTCCGCATGAACCTCGCGTACTCGAGCATGTACAAGAAGGTCAACCAGATCAACGGGACAGAAAAGTCCAACTTTGGCAACTTGAGCGACGTACCCAAGCCCAAGACGAAACAGATCATCACTGAATCCGGCAAGGTCATCGACATCAAGTCGTAAAGGAAACGGGCGCTTGGCTCGCCTTCCCATTCCCCCTCCGGCTATTCGTAGGCCCGAGCGTGCGAGAGGGACCGTGACTCTATGAATACTTGTACCTGAGACTTCGCTCGTCGCTTCGCATATTCCGTCTGAAAGTTTGCGGCCTTCTGTACATAGGAAACGCTCTTTTGTTTTGTTTTGGGGGGGGCTCTGACTCTGAGAACGAAACACCGGGTCCCTCAAGAAACGCTCAGAACGACGCGTTTCTCGTTTATGAATGCTCTCCTCGCCATGGACGCTCGACGGCCGGGCCTGGAAGCCATACGGCCAGCACAACCGTCTGCGCCGGCGCCTATCAAGGCGAGTGACAAGCTCAAGAAGCTCAAGGCTGCAGCAAGCAAACTCACGCTGCCGCTGCCGCCGATACAGACGTCCGGCGCATCCAAGCGCCGCTATGTCGTGTTTCGAGGAAATGGCACGTCCTTCCTGCGCGATGCCTTTGAGCGCAGGCCAGAGTGGTGTGGGCCGGAGTTGACATCGTGGGCGGTTGCCACCAACGTGCTGCCTGTCCGGGGAGCCTTGCTCGCGAGCAGCAGCGCTGCCGCCGTCGAGCCGTTGACGAAGCAGCAGGAGAACCTGCTGCTGTCGAAGGCTCTCACCGAGGGCGGTGTCAGCTTCGTTTTTCGGGATCTGCTATGTGGGCCCCACTTTGGTGCTGGTCGGCAGGCGGAGGGATTCGCGCCACCGAGCGCCTCCCTCTATTCTGCCGACTACCCGGCGGTGGACAGTCATGGGCGGCCTCAGACGGTCAATCGCTGGCCAAGCCACGCGAGCCTCACCACCAAGGACGGATCGCTCGCGTCCTTGGTGGCCTACTACCGCGAGCAGGGGCTCTCCCCATGGGCCTTCGTGCCCCTCTCCTTCTACGTGCCCAACCTCAAGCTGCTCAAGGTCGAGCCGGCCAACTGCCACGCGTGGCGTGCCGTACGCGCGGCGCACAGCCTCGTGGGCCGCGGCGCCGACCCGCGCGTACCTGCCGAGCAGCGCGCGACGAATTTGACGAACCTGTGGCTGCTCAAGCCGACGAACGGCAGCGGCGGCGAAGGCATCGCCATCGCTTCCGACATTTCGGAGCTTGAGAGGGCGCTCGAGACGGCGCGACCGTCGACGCAGGGCTTCATCGCCCAAAAGTACCTCGAGGCCCCCCTGCTCTACCAGGGGCGCAAGTTTGACCTGCGCGTGTGGGTGGTGGTCGAGTCGGACCCGGGCTCGCTCGCCGGGCTGCGCGTGTGGGCTTACCGTGAGGGGTACGCCCGCACCTCATCCGAGGTTTTCTCGTTGCCGAAGCCTTCGACGCCCGCTACGGCGCCCGCTACGGCGCCCGCTACGGCGCCCGCTGCGACGCCCGCTACGGCGGCCGCTGCGGCGGCCGCTGCGGCCACGGCGATGGATCGAGAGGCGACCGAGGCGGCGGCGGCACACGTGCGCCTGGTGCACCTGACGAACTATTGCATGCAAGCCCAGAGTGACAAGTGCGGCCGGTTCGAGGAGGGCAATGCGATCTCGTTCGATGAGATTGGGCGGCACGTGCATCCTCACATTGACTTTCGTGCCGACGTGCTACCGCGCATCTACGCCATCGTCGCGGATGCGGTGCTGGCCGCCCGCAAGGAGCTCGTCGGCGGTCTGCGGGAGCAAGGGCGCGGCCGGCGCGTGTGCCACCTCTTTGGGTACGACTTCATGCTCACAGCGAGTGGCGTGCCGTACCTGATCGAGGTCAACGCCAACCCACTTCTCGCGGCCCAAAACGAGTGGCACGGCAAACTGGTCGCACGTTTGGTCGACGATTACGTGGAGCTTGCTGCGGACGGGCCCGCAGCGGTGGCGGCGGGCCCGTGCACGCCGCCACAGCCGCGCCCTGCGCTGGATGGGGTGCACTGTGCAGACTTTGTTGGATCAGGATTTCAATTGCTCATAGGTCGGGTGGTGGTGCCGACGGTGGTGCCGGCGGCGACCGAGGCGCCGGCCGAGGCGCCGGCGGCGACGGCGGCGATAGGGGCGACGGAGGCGGAGGTGCTCATGGGCATTGCGGACGACGACCATGACGACTTGTCCTCCCCCGCCCCGGCTGGAGCCGCGGGGCCAACGCAACCTCTCTTTGGATTGCGAACCATTAACGAACCTCTCTTTGGACTGCGAACCATTAACGAACCTCTCTTTGGATTGCGTACCATCAACGGCGTGCTCGCGCTCAGCCGATCCGAAAGCGAGCGCGAGGCGGCGGCGGTAGTGCCAGAGCCAGAGCTGCCGTCAGATGTACTCCATCCGGCCGCCATCAATCCTGAGCCGCCGCTCCCGCCGCCGTCGATCGCGCCGAAGCTCGCGGCTATGAATACGGTCCGAAGTGAGGCGGTGGCGACTGCGGCGGCGGCGCACGTGCGGCGGCTTGCAGCCATGCGTTTTGCGGAGGCTCATCGGAACAAGGTGCGGCGTAGTGTGGTATAGGCCGCTGCGGCGGAGATGTGCCCTTAGGTCTGAAATGTAAACTTGTAAACGTTACAAACTGCACGGGCCGACGCGAGGGCGCCGAGCCTCGAGTGTATACTTGAGCGCCTGGACCCCTGATTGCGTTTAGCTTTGGCTGTTGAACAGCGCCACGCCTCGGTATGAGGGTCGAATCAGCGTCCTTGAGCGTCCCGTCGATTCAAATTCATGAGGGAAGTTCGCGAACGAAACAGGCCTGCCCCGGTTCTTGCAGCTCGCGCCGCGCGCAAGGCCACGATGATGCTCTGGATTTCCCTCGTCAGCGCCCAGCTCGCCGCTGAATCGGCTACCATCCTCATGAGGGACGACTTCTCGACTGACGGCAACCTCGTGGGGTCGACGCCAGACGTGGGCGGCGTGTGGGCATTCCAGACGAATGGTCTAGATCCCAATCAAGGCTCGGGCCCTGTCACTGTCAGTCAAGGCGCATTCAATGTGAGCAGCACTCTTGCAGAGGACGTCTACAGCAACCTCACAGCGGTGGTGTCTACGGGCTCAGTGTACGCCGGTATGGACATCAACCATGCCACCCCGTCTTCCCTTCCTATCTTTGGCATAGGTAACGCCTTCACGCACTTCTACGCCTTCAATGTGAATCAAAGGATATGTCTCGTTCGCGTCGTGGTCGACACGAGCACAGGCTACCGGCTGAAGTTGGGGAACGTCAACGCCGGAGGCATCACCGCAGAGATGGCGTATGGCACCACATACCGCCTGGTCTACGGCTACAACACCACGGACGACAGGTGCTCGCTCTGGGTCGACGCCACCTCGGAGGCCTCCGCGCCTATCAGGACGACTAACCCGGTCGCGGCTAGTACCACGATCAGCGCAGTCGCATTCCAGCAGACGAACTCGACACCACCCTGGACCCTCTCGATCCGCAACCTCATAGTCGCGACCACCTTCGCAGAAGCGTGTTTTCCTCCTCCTCCTCCTCCTCCTCCTCCTCCGCCCTCGCCCTCGCCGCCCTCGCCCTCGCCGCCCTCGCCCTTGCCCCCGCCGCCCTCGCCGCCGCCGCCCTCGCCCTCGCCGCCGCCCTCACCGCCGCCGCCCTCGCCCTCTCCCCAGCCGCCCTCCCCCTCACCCTTGCCCCCGGCGATGAGCGTCGTCGGGTTCACCCTTCGGCTCGCCGGCGACGTCTCCTCGTTCACCCTGAGCGTGCAATCCCAGATGAAGAGCGCGACCGCGGCCCAGGCAGGCGTCGACCCATCGGCGGTGGAGCTGACCATATCGCCGGGCAGCGTCATCGTGGGCGTGTGGATCCTGACGCCCACGGCGACGGCGGCCTCGGTGCGGTCGACGATGGCCACCGCGACGAGCAACACGAGCAGCGCCACCGCCATGTTCGCGAGTGTCACCAGCGTCTCGATTGCCGTGCTCACGGTCGTGACGCCACCAACAATTGCCAACGTCGCGCCGCCTCCTCCGCCGCTGCTGACCGGTGCCTTGGCAGTCGAGACGAGCGGCTCCATGGGCGTCGTCATCGGCGTCATCGTCGGCGTCATCATTGCTCTTGTCCTCGCCCTGGTCTTCATGCGCCGTCGTCGCCATCTTAACGAGAAGGGCCGCAATAACAGTGGCCTGCAAGTCCCGAATGGTCGGGAGGCCCAACATGACGGCCTCCAGGTACCAGATGTCCAGGTGGCTCAACAGGACAACAAGGGGGACATGAAGGGGGCCGCAGCTCGGAGAGCCAAAGCTGAGAGTGCCGATGAGATGGCGGCCCCGGAGCCCAAACCCACAGGCGCAACCAAGGCCCCGGAGGCCCCAAAGCTCGTACTCGCAGTCGAAGAAGGATTCGAGCTCCAGAACACGCCGCTCGTGTCTTCGTTCTTGGGGATGTTTTCGCCGAAGCCAGAGGGTGTGCAAAATGTGTAAAAAGCTTCTCCTCAGCATGTTCAAACAACTCGGCAACGAGGCGGGGGCGCGTCTTTAGCCCCTATTTAGCCCCATCGCGAGTTCGCGACGGATGTGGGCTCGACTGGTGTTGGAATCGGGCGCGAGAAAGAGGGATGATGTGCAGGGAGCGGGAGAGAGAGCTCAGAAACATGGGAGCGGCAGCCCGCGCAGAGGGGATGATGGAGATTGCTCTGCTGCACAATCCAGCGCGCAGCGGATAGGTCATGAGACATGACAATGGACATTGTGAGGGTGAGGGTTGGGACCGCTTGGAGCGAGTGGCTGTGTACCATGCGAGAGGTGCACGGTAAGGTATGTATCCGGATATAGATAGATATCCGGATATCTGTTGATCAGTGACCTTTGGGGCAGTATCTTACCCTACCAGACAGCACTTGGACACTATCATCTATCTAGTTCTGTCCGGATTGGATCGGGCCACTATCCGAACATACTCGGAGATATCCGGCTCGAAACCCCACTCACCCCGGTCACCCCACGGGTCGCATTGCCGCGCTGCCTCTCTTCATCTCTTGCTCCACTCATGCGTGCTCTCTCATCCCTACTCGGTGTTGGCGGAGGCAAAGAGGCAGTGCTCGAGGGTCCCATCTTCTTGGCGCTGTTTGTCTTCGCCATGGAGCTTGCCCGCCTTCGAGAACATACGCTCAACGCCCGCAGAGACGAGGCCGGGCGGCCAAGGAACTGGCGTGCCATCTTGGCAAGAACTGGCAGGCCGTCCTTTTGACAATCCTTGGCTTTCCACCAGGCCAGCACATCCAGGTCAGTGTTCTTCTCGACCGGCAGCGCGAGGTACTTATCAAGCTCCTCGGCGGCCTCCTCGACGTCCATATAGGTGCCAAGGGGAAGTCAAAAAAGGAGCTCGACGCTCCCTTCGCAGCCTCCGTGCTCAGTGCCTTTGTGGTGAACGAGGGAGAGGGAGTCGTCACACCTGTGGTTGTAGGCGTAGGCGTCGGAGCAACCGGCTTCCAGTTAGCTAGCCACACTGCCTTCAGCGAGCCGAGCGCGGACTCCTTCTCCTCGTCGAGGTTGGTGTTGCGCAGGCCAGAAGTTGTAGTCCTTGAAGCGTGGGTCGAGGAGTGTGGAGATGTCGAGCTCCATGCGCTGCTGCGACGGCATCTCCTCAAGCCAGCGCTTCTTAAAGTCGTCGTGCAGCAACTTGCGCGCCGCACGCACGTCGGGATCCATCTGTGCCGCGCGCTAGCCGCGTGCAGCCACTGCTGCCCGGCAGGTTTCCATGGCAAGTAGAGCATCCCGTCTTCAGATCCCTCAATCAGGGTTAGGGTTAGGGTTAGGGTTAGGGTTAGGGTTAGGGTTAGGGTTAGGGTTAGGGTTAGGGTTAGGGTTAGGGTTAGGGTTAG